>NC_061167.1:6268172-6270672 GCF_022113875.1 Hydra vulgaris | reverse complement strand
AATGTTGTCACGTGAAATTTGTATTGATGGAATACTGAGACATTTTGCAAAACTACTGAGACATTTTTTTACATCAATTTTTATTCACCAGCCAAATTTCAAGAAAAAATATTATGTAGCAGATAATTTAAAAAGTGAAGCAGTTTTGATACCTAAATTTTGTTTTCACAAATTCGTGATGGGTGTTGTTGTGGTTGGGGGAGAAAGTCGGAATCTACATACTATGTATATAACAATAACAGTAATAATAATACTCTCATTATCATTGTTGTCGTTATTTTATTAATTTCATGGTTTTATTTTTATTATTCAATCATAATTTATGTATATAATGTAAATACACTATATTATGGTTTAAATATTCTTTTAGATAAAAAACAGATATTTATTTAACAATCATTGTTAATCTCATCAATCAATCTCAGATTGATTTTTGTAAACAAAAAATTCATTTTTGTAAACAAAACAATCTCAGAAAGATTTTGAAAATCTTTGGATATCACTATGTCTAGTAAGGTATTTAAGTCTTTAATTGTGACATTTATATTTTAAACTTTTTGTATAATTTTAGTAGTTTTATTTTTCTGTTTCAAGCAAGGAATTTAAAAAAAAATATCTTTATAATTCCTGTTATGTCTGAAACTGAAAAGTGTTATTCTTTAAACATTAGGATAATAATTTTAGCATGTTGTCAAATTTGCCAACAGCTAACATTTCATTTTTGTTAGTGAAAATTACACAGTATTTTAGTGTGGTTGTTAATAACGTACCTCATCACAGTACTGTTGAGCAAATGGCTCATGAATGAGGAAGTATATCAAAATTACAAGCAGCAGAATGGGCTATCAGTAATTCTCAGCTTACTCTTGGATTTAATGCAACAGCACAAAAAGTTTTTTATATAAATAGTGTTCACCTTATGTCCAAAGATAAATGTCTTGTTATTGCTCTGGATTAATGCCCAAGAGTAACAGCTGATGATTACAAAAATCATATTTGTAGGGCAGTAGATCATCTAGCTTTCATTTATTCAGATTTTCATTTATGTAAATATGATGAGTGTTGTCAATTGAATATTGAAAATATTTCCAACACAATATCAGACAGAGTTGCAGTTAAAAAAAAAAATATAGTTGCTAAAAAAAAAAAAATGTGCGTGCTTGGTATATTTGGGAAACTGCTAAGTGGTCCGTGGATGACAAAGTTTTAAGTATCAGCTGAGGATGCAAATTTTGATCATCTCACCGGTATCCAGATTGTAAAAAACATTTTGCAAGCAAATAATGTTTGCAAATCTAATCCGGCTGCACTGTTTTGCAGAGCAAAAGATTTTTTGGGGAAAATGCTTCACTCAAACGTTTTTAAACCAATAAAAAATTAATGCTGCATTGATGATCAGGTTATCAACATGACTTTAGCTTGTCTTAATGCAATGAAGGATGTATTGATTAGACAATGTAAAAGGTACTTCTCCCTTTCCATTAAAGAGACACAAAAGCAGAAAACAGCTAGTGCAAGAATTTACAATATAGATAGTGACGAGTTAATTGGAATGTTTAGTGAATCTAAAGGAAGATCTTCTAATGCAACAATTCTTGCAAAATATGATGAAAAAAGAATAGGACTATTTACTATCTTGATAGTTTAGATTACTAAGTAGAGAAAATGTAATCAATGGTCCATTTTCACATCACGTAAAGAAAGAATGAGAAATCGCCTACAACATGCTCAAATTCGATCTGTATTATATAAGAGACAGACATGAAAGTGTCAAATGTTGGATGAACAAGAAAAAAGGAAGTTATAACAAAAACTTAACTGAATGACTTTAAGCCAGATTAAGAATTTGTATAAACAAATGTCTACAAAGCAACTGGATGGTTTAGATAATGTTATGTCTGACAGAATTGTTAGTAGAAAACTATGTCATGAATGGTATGATATTGAACAATCTAAGTATATGATGGTAGAGTAGAAAAAGTAAAAAAACGATTGCATGACAGAATATACACTATCTCTTACTGAAAAAAAGATGAATCTGATTCTGAAGCTGGTGATTATTGCAAAAAAAAATTCCAGCTGGCCCCAGATGTTGTATCAGGAGAATTTATTATTTCCTCATGTTAATGTGTGTTATTTATTTTTAATAATAATATGTATTGTTTTCATAATTGTAAGGTTTATTAAGTCCAAAATAGATACTGTAAATGTTAACTTAAAAAGTCTTAACGTTTGAAGTATCACAAGTGTTGTGACTTGCAGATAGGTAACCAGCAAGTGTTGTGACTTGTACAAATTATTGATAGACAGCTCTGGCTTACCTTCTCGTGATGTCTATCGTTAAAAATGATTAATAATATGTTTCATAAGTGGAATTTCAAATTCTTTACTAAAAACCAAGATAATTACAATGGGTATTTTGTTTACACTAAATTACATAAATTTAACTATTGTATTTTCAAAACATTTTACATGTTTTTTTAGGTTAGATGTTAAAGAT
>NC_061167.1:6196362-6267172 GCF_022113875.1 Hydra vulgaris | reverse complement strand
TATATATATATATATATATATATATATATATATATATATATATATATATATATATATATACTTGACAGGAAAATTTAAATAGAAATTAAACGGATAAAGATTTTTCAATTATTTTATTTTATTTTATTAATTAAGTTATGTTTTATAAGTTAAGTAAAAAAAAAAATCGCAAAAAAAAAATAAAAAAAAAATGAAAGATAACAAGTAGACATAAAAAATGAAGGGTAACAAAAAAAATTAGTTAAATGTAGCACACTGAAAAAATATCATTTGTTTTGTAACGCATACTTAACCTTTTTTTTGCTCTATATATATATATATACACACACACACACACACACACACACACACACACACACACACACACACACACACACACATATATATATATATATATATATATATATATATATATATATATATATATGTATATTTATATATATATATATATATACTTATATATATATATATATATATATATACATATATATATATATATATATATATATATATATATATACATATATATATATATATATATATATATATATATATATATATATATATATATATATATATATATATATATATATATATATATATATATATATATATATACACATTTAAACTACAATATTTAAAATGACCACCGCGGGCTTTTATACATGAAAAAACTCTCCTAGGCATAGACTCAATCAATTTTATGCAAAACTCTTTTGGAATACTCTTCCATGTCTCTTCTATCGCTTGCTTTAAGTGCTCAACCAACGTCAGCTTGGTGCGCATTAATTGGCGGATTATCCAAGCTTAAAAACTCTCAATCGGATTCAAATCAGGCAATCGGGCGGGCCAGGTCATCGTTTGGATCTTCTTCTCTTAAAACCAGGCTTTTATCGACTTGGCAGTGTGTGCAGGAGCCCCATCTTGCTGAAAAATCCATTTGTGTCTTCCGAAAAATTCACGGGCTGATAGAAATAAACGCTGCTCTAGCGTTGTTTTGTAGTTATATTGATTGATCCGACCGGGTGTACGTATTGCAGAGACCAATACCTTTATGAGAGATGCAACCCAAGACTCCTGCCAACCCTCCTCCGTCTTGTATTATTGGTGAAACCATGTGCATGTCATACTTCTGCTATTTCTTTCTTTTGACATAAACTCGTCCTTTGCGATTTATGACCTCGAAATTGGATTCATCACTGAAAATACACTTCGCCCAATCTTCTACTGACCAACTGGCATGTTCTGGGCACCATTTCAGTCGTCTCACCCGGTGGCTTCCTAGCAGCAATATAAGAAATGAATCTTTTTTCCTTTTAAACCTTTCTTACCGTTTCATAGCTAACACTATGATTTCTGAACGAGCAATTGAAATCCTCAACTAATTCTCGGAAAGTAATTTTAGGTTTGGCATTAACTTTTCGTATAAAGAAGTTTTTGTCTCGGGTATTAAGCTTTACTGGTTTTCCAGTGATCGCGGCATATCTTTGACATTGTCGTGTTTTTGTTTATTTGTTTTTTGTCGTTGTTGAGACACATTTCGTGAAACACCAAACTATTTTGCTATTTGTGTCAGATTTATCTGTATTTTGTTTTAATGCAGCAACCTTCCATCTAGTTGCATCATCTACCGCTTTTATACTCATTTTTTTACCAAAAATGTCTGGAAGTATTAACTATTTTAACTTTATTTCTAATTTGAATTTATTAGAAATTTTTTTTAGAACATATCCTTTATATAGTAGTGATCAAATATACAAAATTTCAAATTCAAAAATTAACATTTGTTTAAGATATGTGATTTCAAAGTCATGTGCCAAATTTAATAGAATATTTATATCAGCTTAGAAAAAACCTCTAATTACTTAGTCATAATTTAAATCCAATTAGCAATTTTTTTATTTCAATTAAAATCATATCTGATAAACAATTAATTTATCTACTCGATTTAGAGAAAATAATTGAAAAATCTTAATCCGTTAAATTTCTATTCAAGTTTTTCTGTCGAAAAAAAATGTAAGTAGTTCTAAATTTTACTGAAACACTGTATATATATTTATATATATATATATATATATATATATATATATATATATATATATATATATATATATATATATATATAATGTATATATATATAAACATGCTATAGTAGATATAGTATATATCTATCTATCTATCTATCTATCTATCTATCTATCTATATATATATATATATATATATATATATATATATATATATATATATATATATATATATATATATATATATATATATAATGTGTGTGTATATAAATGTAATATCTATACATATAAAATATCTATATAAACACATATATATCTATATCTATATATCTATATCTATATATATATATGTATATATATATATATATATATATATATATATATATATATATATATATATATATATATATATATATATATATATATATGTATATATATATATATATATATATATATATATATATATATATATATATACATATATATATATATATATATATATATATATATATATATATATATATACATTATGATTTTTTTATTTCAATTAAAATCATATCTGATAAACAATTAATTTATCTACTCGATTTAGAGAAAATAATTGAAAAAACTTAATCCGCTAAATTTCTATTCAAGTTTTTCTGTCGAAAAAAAATGTAAGCAGTTCTAAAATTTACTGAGACACTGTATATATATATATATATATATATATATATATATATATATATATATATATATATATATATATATAATGCATATATATATAAACATGCTATAGTAGATATAGTATATATATATATATATATATATATATATATATATATATATATATATATATATATATATATATATAATGTGTGTATATTTATATATAATATATATACATATATAATATATATATCTATACATATATATCTATATATATATATATATATATATCTATCTATCTATCTATCTATATATATATATATATATATTTTATATTTATATATATATAATATATATATATATATATATATATATATATATTTTATATAATGTATATATATAATGTGTGTAAGAATAATGAGAAGATTGATGGAATAAACATTTGTAAGGTTGTTACTGGTAAGTTAAGTGTAAAATTATATATTTTTAAAAATCAGAGTTACTTTGATACTGTTTTATTTTTAATTTTCTTTTGTATTTAATGCATATTACTAAGGCAATACCTTTTTTTATAAAGAGCGTCGTGTTAATTAAAGCGACTGCTACAGTTGCCGAAATAGGAATAGGAATAATGACTTTATTAAAAAATGCACTCGACAGTTCGAATGGTGGTGGTCGGTACAAAACAACATTCATACGTTTTCCTAATTGTTCTGGAACTATTGTTAAATAAAGTTTTTGTTTTCAAATAATTTATTTTATTTGCATTTTATATAAAGTCCCTTAAAGTAATATAGTTGTATCTTTTAATTTACGTGAAGTATATTATTCTCTGCGCAAATTATTGCTTTTTTATTGTGTTATTTTATTGCAATTAAAGTTGAGTAAATTTTTTAGTTAATTGGATTTTAACCAAAATAAAAAACAAAAATCAACGTGGAATTTACGTTGTTTCAACGTTGTTCTAATGTCGTATCAACTACGTTGTTTCAACGTTGTTCTAACGTCGTATCAACCTAATATCACCTATTAAAAGTTGAAATATGGTTGATATGTAGTCGATATGACGTTAGAACAACGTTGAAACAACGTAATCATTGACGTTGTTTCAACGTCGTAGTTTTCAACGTCGGATTTTGTTTCCAATTCCACCAAATTTCAACGTTGTTTTAACGTGGCATAAGGTCGGTTTGCGACGTTGTTTCAACGTTATTTCAACGTCATTGTGCCTGCTGGGGATAGCTAACGAGCTGAATAATTTTTTTGTTTCTGTTGGACCAAATTTATTACATAAAATTCCTCAAGAAACTAATCCAATAAGTAATCTGTTTATCTCTAATACATCACAATTTAATTCGTTTGAACTAACTTTTGAAGAGTTTGAATGCGCTTTTAAAATGCTAAAACCCAACAAATATGCAGGTGCGGATGATATCAATGTAAATATATCATATGAAATTATAAAAGATGTACTTTTTAAAATTTTTTCTTGTTCTATTAGGCAAGGAATTTTTTCTCACCAATTAAAATTAGCAAAGGTGATTCCGATATTTTAGGGAGGCGATTTAATTAATGTTAGCAACTATTGCCCCATTTTTATTCTATCTACATTTTCAAAGGTCTTATAGAGAATTTTATACAAAAGAATTTGTTATCATTTATCTGTAAAAAAATTAATATATAGCAATCCATGTGGATTCAAAAAAAATAACTCGACAGAAAAAGCAGTTCTCCAGTTTACGAGAAGTACTACTAACTTTTTAGAAAAATCCCAATATACAGTTAGGTTTTTTTATCGACTTAGCTAAAGCTTTCGATACAATAGACCACAATATTCTTTTAAATAAACTAAATATTTACGGTATAAACGGAAATGTTTTAAATTAGTTAAAAAGCTATTTAAATAACCGAAAGCAATTTGTATACGTGAGTTTCACCAGTAAACTTACTCGATATAACCTGTGGAGTTCCTCAGGGATCAATATTAAGGTCTCCTCTCTTTTTTATTTAGTCAACGATCTCCATAAAGCCTCAAATTTAATGACGATCATGATTGCAGATGACACAAACTTATTGTTATCTCATAATGATATTACATTGTTGTTTCCCCAGTAAGCACCAGACGTTTTTAAAACGTTTTATTTTCGTTTAATTTACGGTCGGACGTTAAATAAACTAATATAATCGTTTTTAAAACGTTTTTTTGTAAAACGTTTTTTTTTAATGTTAATTTGAACGTTTTTTAAGCATTTTTTTTTTAATAACTTAAAAAATTTCTCAATTACAACTTATGAACGTTTTTAAAAGTGGTGGGATAGTGGCGGGATAGCTCAGGTGGTTGAACGATACGAGTTCAAATCCCGCCACCGCCAACTCAGCGCTCTAGTAGTACTTCGGTACGCAAAAATGTTGGTCAGTAACGGACGCAACTTTGGATTAGTCGTAATGACTATTTGTGGCTGTTTCTATGCTAAGCCAACAACATCTTCGGATATAAGGACATTGTATAGTTTACGCAAATAATGACGTGACCTTCGATTAAGCGAATTGATTTATTTAAGTAAAAACTATATAAATTAACATATCTTTAAATCAACCAAGTGTCAATATTGTTTTCTTGTAGAACTAAATTTGAAAATATATTGGAGTATTTTTAGTTTAAAGTTGTATGCCTTCGTTGAAACAAGGTTGTGTTTGTATTTCTACTTAAATCATATAGATATGATTAATAAAGTTTTTATAGTGTGGTGTCAAATCCAAATGAAAAAAATTCATTTGGATTTGTGAAAAGAGAACAACATTCTCATAGTTTTTCTTCTTTAACTCTAAAAATAAAAAATGATAATATAAGTGGTTTTTATAAAGGAATTACTATAGTTGAAAAGGCTGAAAGGAAAAAATATAATGGTTTGTTTCAAGAAAGTGAGCGACTATCTTCAGAATGTCATTTTAAGATTTTTTATCTTTAATAATATTCTGGTGTTGTTACCAAATATTTGGTAGTATGAAACCTATAATAATATATACCATATTATATACCCTATTTTACTTATAAAACTAATAATCTGTAACGGAACTTGTAAAACTTTTTTAATTGTAAAATTTCTACATGAGAAAACAAGTTGTTATATGAAATTCAAATATTCTCTATGCTTGTGTTCTGTAAGTAAAAAACTAATAAATAAAGATGATATTGATTGTGATGACCGAGAGATTAAAAAGGATAAATATGATGGACTTCCATTATCTCAAGCAAGTAAGTCTTTAGTTAAAAATAATAACGTAATTTTTGTTTGTAAAATGCTAACACAGGGTTGCCACTCAACCTGGAAAACCTGGAAATAGCATGAATCCCAGGGAAAACCGGAAAAACTTAGAGAGATTTTTTTTTATTTATTTAATATTCAGGGAAAACTCAGTGAAAATTTTTTTTCAATTTTGAAAATAATTTTTTATTAAATTAACAACAATAATTTAAGTTATGATAAATATCATAATTCTTTATGAGATTTTACATTTGATGTTAATTTTGTATGGTTTGCTTATTTTCAATATTAAATTTGAATTTATATTTTATAGTTAAGTTATTTAATTATTTTAAGTAGAATTTTTATTATGGGTTTAATTAGGAAATACTAAAACAATATATAGTAAAATATTTATTGTGGCTATACCAAAAATTAGCATTGCCACAATCAAGTATTTTACTGTCTATTAGTTTTTCTCTGATTTAGGGTTAGACCAGTAAAATTGTGAAATCATTAAATTTATGTATTTTAAATTCATTTATTTAGGTAGTTTTGTTGAGACTATGTAAAATTTAGTTATTGTATATTTGTTTAGACTTTCAATATTGTGTGTTGCTTCTCTTAAATGAGATAAAAACCCAAAGAGGCAAAAAACTTAATATAAAATAATTTGAACAAGAAGTAGTAACTGAAATGAACAGCCTAATAGAATTTGATAAGTTTGACTCAGCACTTGATAATGTTTCATCTAGTAACTCTGTAGTAACTCTGCAGTTGTAAATTGCTAAATACTGATTTGACAGATTTTTTCTTTTTTAAAAGTTTTCTTTACAATATATAATTTTTACTACTTAATTAGGAAATGTCAGTTTTTCCATTATTTCTTTCTATTAGAAACAAAGAGTTCAAAATATTGGTGGTAAGAATTGTCAAAAACGTGTGAAAGCTATGATGAAGAGGTTAGTATATTAAAATTGCATTCTTATAAATACTGTTTATTTTATAATGTTATATCCTATCTTACAATCCATATAACAAATCCCATGCATGGCTCTACTTAAGCTGTTTTAATATATATATATATATATATATATATATATATATATATATATATATATATATATATATATATATATTATATATATATATATATATATATATATATATATATATATATATATATATATATATATATATATATATATATATTAAAACATCTGCTCACACCCCTTAAATGTGTTTTATCTAATACAAAAACAGTAGGTTTAAAATTTTTTTAATAAAAAGGGTTCCTCAAGACCCTTGAAAATTTTAACTTATTTATCAAAATTATCATAAAAAAAAACATAAAAAGCATTTTTTTTAATTTTTTGTTAAGAAATGTAATTTTTTAAGTAATAAAACAAAAATAACAATATTTTTTTTAATGAATATTATTTTTGAAATTTTTATATAATTTTGCTTTATTTGAGCACCAGATTGACAAATTTTAGAAAAACTTGT
Source organism: Hydra vulgaris (assembly GCF_022113875.1). Taxonomy (NCBI): domain Eukaryota; kingdom Metazoa; phylum Cnidaria; class Hydrozoa; order Anthoathecata; family Hydridae; genus Hydra; species Hydra vulgaris. The sequence continues at coordinate 6,259,748 of NC_061167.1, read as the reverse complement.
TTTTTGAAAATATTAGGGACCAATTCAATATTCAAGGGTCTTGAGGGACGCCTTAAAATATTTTTTATTAAAAAATTTTAAACCTACTGTTTTTGTATTAGATAGAGCAGATTTATGGGGTGGGAGTAGGTTTTTCTCAAAAAAGTTGTTTTAAGGGCCACCTTTATATGTTTATATATATTTATTTATTCATTGAGATTAACAACCAATAAGTTTTTGTATAATAGTTAAAATGATAAGTTTTTGTGCAATAGTTGAAATAATAAATCTTAATAACTCTTAATAATTGGTTTATTAAATTGGTGTGGTATATCAAATGATAGAAAATTTAAAATACTAAATAGTGGTGTAAATAACTCTATACTGCCATAAATTTCCCTTGTATAACGATCTTGTAACACAACCGTAAAGCAGGATCGGCTTTTGGTTCTAGCAAGTTAGTCCAATTGTTTCGCTACGGTTTCAGATCTTGCAAGCTACATGGGGAAAAACCATAAAGTTCAACTGGCAGCATAGACATTTAGAAAACACCTGCAGCAATCTGGTTTGAATAAGAGAATTACTGAAAAGAAGCCTTTATTGCGACCTAATAACATCGCACAAAGAAGAGCATTCACGAATATGCACAAAACCTGGACTGTCGTACAATGGAATAATGTGTTATGGAGTAATAACCAGGATAAATATTTGGAAATAATAAAAACACAAATAAAACCATCAGAAAATAAACTATTTGGTCAAAACAAACCGTTTTTCTTTCAACTGAACAATGCTCCTTGCCACAAAACTAAGAAAGTAATCGAATATCATAAACATGCTCGTACCAATGCTATTAAATGGCCTCCACAAAGACCTGACCTGAATCCTATTGAAAATTTGTGGAAGAAGTTCTTCAGAAAAGTACAGAAAACCAAACCCAGCAATCTGGATGATTTGTGGCATTTTTTGCAAGCTGAATGCCTAGCAATCCCTGTTGACACCATCCAAATGCTGGAACAGTCTATGCCAAAACTTGTACAGGCCGTGCTTGATGCGCATGGAGGGCATACAAAATACTATTCTTTTAGTCAGAATTTCTTTTGTTTTATTAGTGGCACTTGTTACTGACAATGCAGAGTCATTTTTATTTCAATGTGGTGCTGTTTTATTTTATATTGTGCCAAAAATAAATAAAATTCTCTTGTTTTTCAACTGTAGTCATGACTTTATTCCGCTATTGTATATATATGTGTGTGTGTATTTATATATATGTGTGTGTATGTGTGTATATATATATATATATATATATATATATATATATATATATATATATATATATATATATATATATACACATACATATATATATGCAATGTAATGCAAAATACATATACCTTGATCCGTCACAGATATATAAATATATATATATATATATATGTGTGTATGTGTGTATATATATGTGTGTGTGTATATTTATATATGTGTGTGTGTGTGTGTGTGTGTGTGTATATATATATATATATATATATATATATATATATATATATATATATATATATAAATATATGCAATGTAATACAAAATACATATACCTTGTTCCGTCACAGATATATAAATATATATATATATATGTGTGTGTGTGTGTGTGTGTGTGTATATATATATATATATATATATATATATATATATATATATATATATATATATATGTATATATATATATATCCGTCTCATATATATAAATACATCTGTCACATATATATAAATATATGTGACGGATCCGTCACACATATATAAATACATATACCTTGATCCGTCACAGGTATATATATATATATATATATATATATATATATATATATATATATATATATATATATATATATATATATATATATATATATATATATTGAAATAATAAATCTTAATAACTCTTAATAATTGGTTTATTAAATTGGTGTGGTATATCAAATGATAGAAAATTTAAAATACTAAATAGTGGTGTAAATAACTCCATACTGCCAAAAATTTCCTTTGTATAACGATCTTGTAACACAACCGTAAAGCAGGATCGGCTTTTGGTTCTGGCAAGTTAGCCCAATCGTTTCGCCACGGTTTCAGAGTTTGCAAGCTACATGGGGAAAAACCATAAAGTTTAACTGGCAGCAAAGACATTTAGAATATATATATATACATACATACATATATATATATATATATATATATATATATATATATATATATATATATATATATATATATATATATATATATATATATATTTATATATATATATTTTAAATATAAATAAATATAAATTAAATATAAAGAAATTATACTATAATACTATTATTACTGTTCAGATTTTCTGTTCTAAATAAAGAGTTTATTTTTTTAGTTTGTGCATCGACTGCTCACTAATCATACACAGAGTCGATTGTCGATGTAATAAATACTGATTCGTTAAAGCGGGCAACTTTTACTTGTGTTAAATCCAACAGATATCATCGTTACGATATTAATTTGTTTATAAATTGTTTTAGAAAATAAATTCAAAAATAACTTTTAAATATATTTTTTATTTTCTTTTTTTTTTATCTAACAGGTTCATTCAACCAGTTTAATAACAGTAACTATGGATTTGGGAATATTTTCTGAAAAAGAACGTCTTTAAATCGTTCAAAAGACGTTTTTTTTTATGGTTTAATTTGGGTTTTTTAAGAACGTTTTTTAAATTTTTTTTTAGAACGTTTTTTAAAGAACTTTTTAAAAACGTTTTTTTAGGTATTGCCGTTCTGAACGTTTAAAAAACGTTTTAAAAACGTTCATGTGCTTACTGGGTCAGAATATCAATGAACTAGTAAAAGTTTCTGATTGGTTTAAGATAAATGAACTGTCTCTTAATATTGATAAAACAAAATGAATGTTTTTCCATCCGAATCACACAAAAAATCTTATATTAAATGACATACCACCACTTTTTATAGATAACATACTTCTAAAAAAAGTAACAAAGACCAACTTTTTTGGTATTTATATTTATGAAAATTTGTCATGGAAAAGTCACTAAAAATTTGAGTAGTGAAATACCAAAAAAGCATAGTAATTTTATACAAAGTAAAAAGTTTTTTAAATAAATATACATTACTTAAATTATATTATTCGCTCATTTATTGTCGCATAAACTATGCAAATATTGCGATGGGTAGTACTAATAAAAGTAAACTGGAACCTCCTTATCGTCAACAAAAACATGTTGCACGCCTTATTAATTTTAAGGATCGATACATTTAAGCCAAGCCGCTATTTATTGAAATGAACTTTTAAATATACATGAGCCTAAATTTTTAACGTTATATGGTTTATGTTTAAATTTAAAAACAATATTTCTCCTGTACGTTTTTATAAATTGAATAACAAAAAAGAAAAAGCTAAATACTTTTTACGAAATGATAACGACATTCGTCAATCAGCTTATCAAATTAATTCTGGTAAATACTGTATTTCATTTCGAGGAGCATTACTTTGGAATAAAATAGTTTTGAAGAATTTAGACTTTTCTCAAGAGGTTAGCTATCACTCTTTAAAAAAAAAAGTCATTTTTTTCTTAGATGATTATATCTATATTCTTTTGACTCTTTTTTTTTACTTTATATTAAACACTGCAATAATAACATTTATGGTTTAACAATTTGTAAATAGTTGTTTAACACTTTTGTTAAAGGTATCTTAAAACTGTATAACGCATATATGTATTTGTAACGAAACCTTTTTTCTTTTTTTCTTTAAATTTGTCTATGATTTTAATTTTTAATTCTATATATATTTATTTGTTATCAATATAATGTTTGTTATCCTCAAGTATATTAAGTTCATAAATGTTATATATATATATATATATATATATATATATATATATATATATATATATATATATATATATATATATATATTATATATATATATATATATATATATATATATATATTTTGATTTGATATTTGTGGCTTGCAAATAGGTACTGCAAATTTTGTGACTTGCAAAATAAGTACCGCAAGTTTAATGACTTGAAATATGGTACTGTAAGTTTTGTGGCTTGCAAGTATGTACCGCAACTTTGGTGACTTGCAAATTAATAGTTGTCTCTGGCTTACCTTTACGTGGTGTCTATTGTTAAAAATTATTCATTTTGTTTCATTAATGTAACTTAAAAAATAAATTATTTACTAGAAGCCCAGACAAGAAATAATTACATTTTTTATTTCAAAAATATTGTTTTTTTAGTGTATTTTTTTCTCAGTTTGGAATGGTTAATCTGTTCATTTATATGATAATCTATACACAGATCTTGTAATGTGGTAAAATTGTTTTTTATTCTAATTTTTTTTTTAAAAAAAAGCATTTTAAAACGTCTTTGTTAAATTGTAATTAAATTTTTTTTATTTGGTTCCGAGAAAGTAGGGGGATGGCTTGCTCCTTTTTTTTTTAAAGACAAATTATACACCTCTAGGTGTATAAATTGTCTTTATGGAAGAGAGTGCATAAAGGAAATTTATAAATACTATACTACACTTTTTTATTTCGAAAGACTTGTTGTTTTTGTGTGTGTTTTTTTAGGTTGAAGTGGGTAATCCGTTTTTTACATGACAAAACGGTTACTCTGACACATTTTGAAATGTGTTAAAATATTTTTTTATAATAATTTCTCTCTGTTTTTTAAAGAAGCATTTTAAAATTTTTTTGTGAAATTTTCATAAATTTTTTTTAGGTTCATGGTAGAGGGGGAGGGGGGGAAGGGCAGTATACGCCCACTTCCATCAAAGCAAACTATACACCACTAGTTACTCTTTGTTATTGTGTTAAAGTATACTTTTTGTTTTTTGTAATAGATTTAATCATTTTAGTAAAAACTGTAATAATTAAAAGAATGAAATTTTGATAGGGTGTGGTTAAAACTTTCCCAAAACCCAACACTCAACTTTAAGATAGACCTGTAATATTTGCTAGTGATGTAGAATAAATAAATAATAACTTATTGCATATATTATTGTACATCCCTCCATGCGCCCTTTACCTAGAAACTAGTTCGAAATTGTAGCTCATTTTTACATTTATTTTTTGATACTAAGTTATAGATATTTGAATAAGAATTGGCAAAGTTATAATAATTTATGTGGAAATTTTTTTTTTTTGACTACAGTTTTATCAAGAAATCCATGTATTAAAAAATTGCAACTAAAAATAGCATATATTTTTTTATAGAATTGTCTGATTTTCATAATTTTTTTACCGTTAAATTACTGTATTTGAGGGCTTTCCAATGATATATAGCATTCTAGTATTGGATCAATTTTAAAAAATCAGTCAACGTACCTAATCCTACTATCTTTCAACAATGAGTATAAGTAGCCAAAGAATTTTTTACTTTCACAAATTTAATAAATGCTTAACTACTGAAACTCCTATGCAATCAAAATGTGGATAACATGTGGAAAAAAGCTTACCACAAGATTCTAAAAAAGTTGTACGAGACCATATAAACCTTTTCCTAAGAATTGAGGGTAAATAAGACGCATAAACAATATATGGAAGGATCACCCAATATAGGTAAACTGTATGATCTTTTTAAAGTATATTTTGATGAAAATGGCTATACACCAGTAAAAGAACATATATATCCTTATCAGCTTTTATCTGCGGAAAAAGCGAATGATATTTCCATGTATTTATACATGCCTGCTGTTGATATTGCGTTTTACAAAGCATTAATAAAGTAAACTTTTTTTATATATGACTCTCTCTGTTATTTTTATTTTAGTATTGATATATAAAACATAAAGTTTATATTATTGTGAAATCTTGAAAAAATTCCTTCTTAAGCTTGTTATTTAAATTATTTTTTAATGAACAGTTGTAGTGGAATCACAGGTATAAGAAAAATAAAATCTTTATTTTTCTTATACCTGTGTTTATCTATATGTTGTTTGTTATTAGATCTCAAATAATTGACGGAAAACATTTTAAAAGCTATTTTTTAACAAATATTTTTCATCTTTTTCCTATTCCCTACATATATATATATATATATATATATATATATATATATATATATATATATATATATATATATATATATATATATATATACATACATATATATATATATATATATATATATATATACATATATATATATATTTATATATATACCTATATATATATGTATATATATATACATATACATATATATATGTATATATATATATATATATATATGCATATATATATATATATATATATATATATGCATATATATATATATATATATATATATATACATATATATATATATATATATATATATATATATATATATATGCATATATATATATATATATATATATATATATATATATATATATATATGTATATATATATATATATATATATATTACCCTTTTTTTTATTATATAGCGAAGTGTTCTGTTTTAAATTAGACATCTTAGTCTTGTTCAGAGCCGGAGCGAACAGGAATCTTATAAACTTGTAAGAACATTGAAGTAGCTAATAGGTTGGAGGCCCTCCCAAAATTTATAATAGGCCCTCCCAAAATAATAATAAAAACTTCCATTTTTAGATGTTAGAAAAAAAACTCCTTTATTTAAAAAAAATTCCAGAGATTTGCTGGGTCCCAACCAACCCTAATTTAGGGGTATGGGGTGCCTAACAACAGCACTGCGCAAAAAAAATGACTAGAACAAAAAAAAAAACAAACCTAGAACAAAGTTTCATCGATTTTCAACATGTCTTTGTTAAAAAATGTAGGTAATATATTTAATATATAAGATGTAAAAAAATAACATTTTTGTATTTTACAAAAATAATAAATTTTTTAAATTTAAAAATAAATAACGAAACAATCTTAAATCTAAAAAAAAACTTTAACTTCCAAATAATATTTTTAATTTAGCAGCAAACAAACTCAAACTTTGGCATCGATTTTCTCAGTTTGCAAAAACATTAGACTTAGAACAAGATAATTCTAACGTCGCTAATTGGCATACTTCTGGAGAAATTTCATTAAATAGAATGCCATGAGATATTCGACTGGCAGCACCCAACAACTTTATTTATAAATAACAACTATCATGAAAGAAAAATAAGGGGATTGCTTGAAATTAACTATGGGGTTGTCCATTAATTACGTCAACAAAGTAGGGGGGAGGGGGTCCGAACTTTTTCAAAAATTATTGACAAGGAGGAGGGGGAGGTAAATTAAAGTGGATGTCAACAATTTTTTTTTTTTGAGTTTCATTGCTAACATAATGGAAAATTTTTAGCGTCGCTTCATTGTATAGGAGGGGAGAAGGTAATAAAAAATTGACGTAATTTTCTAGGGGAGGAGGGGGGAAGTTCGTTGAAAATTTGACAAATTGTTAACAAGGGGAAGGGGGGAGGGGGAGGTAGGAATTTTAAAAAATTTGTTCACGTAATTAATGGACAGCCCCTATGCACAAACATCTCAGGAGCTTAAACAATCCCCGTACTGCTTAACACGGATAACTGAGTAAAAATTGCTTCAAATACTTGGAAACTACTATTGAAGAAAGTCATAAAAAACAAAACAATTTTTATTGACGACGTCTTCGCAATGACTTTTTTATGATTTTTATTTTGTAACGGTTTTTTAAATTGATGGTTAAACGTTTGATAATGGCGTATACAAATTAGTCCGAAATATCACAAAAAAGAAAAAGAAAAATTAGTTAGTACGATCCTGTTTATGGTGTTTTATAAATTTTCATATTTTTACGTACTACAAAAAATGTCGCTAAAACACTGTAAAGTCAATGAAAAAAATGCTTGAAGATCATAAGGTATTTATTTTAAAAGAGACTGAACAACTTCTTCGTGAACAAGAAATTAATTATGCAAAAATAACATCTGCTAATATGAAATTAACAACAGATAGATTCAATAAAATTGAAAATGATATGTAAAAAAGCGCGCCAAATATTAAGAAAATGGAAAAAGAGATCGATGAATAAAGGAAGGTATAAACTTTCTAGAAGATATGGTTATGAAAAAATAAACGAAATAAAATATCGCATTGACAATCATAAAAAAATCTTTAACGAAAATAAAAATATGGAGTCAGAAATACAATAAAAAACTATAAGTATAATAAATGAAAAACTAATAGATCAAGAAAATCGTTCGAGAATACGGAATACGTGGTATTGCTAATCATTGGTTTTCTTCATATATGACGGATCGCACTCAGTTTGTTTTAATTAATGGATTTTAATCCACACATAAAGTTATTAAATATGGCGTTCCACAAGGTTCCGTTCTTGGACCGTTGTTGTTCTTATTATATATAAATGATTTATCTTGTTCATTAAAAAATTCTATGATACATCATTATGCTGACGATACCAATCTTTTATATATCAACAAACCCCTCACGACTCTTTGTAAAAAAGTTAATCAAGATCTTCATCGCTTATGTAACTGGTTAAATAGTAACCGTATTTCCTTGAATGTCAATAAAACTGATTACATTATTTTTCATTCCCCTTAAAAAACTATTGATCATATAAAATTAAAATTAACGGTAAAAAACTTTTTCCATCAAAATATATAAAGTATCTTGGAATATATCTTGATGAAAACCTATCTTGGTATAATCAACTGTAATATCTTAAAAAAAAACTTACATGAGCTAACAGTATGCATTCTCTAATTCGTTACTATGTTTCTATCCAAACTCTTAGAATGATTTATTTTTCTTTATTCTCTTCTCACCTTCGCTATTGTTGTATTGTTTGGGGTCGAAAAAGAAACTTTTTACTTGATAGCCTTGCTAGTTTACAACGCGCATCTATTAGAATAATGACGTTTTCGACAATGTGATCTGATATCCAAATTTTCTGAACCGTAAAAAGATTTTCTGAACTAAAAATCCTAAAACTCCATGATCTTGTAAAGTTTTACAATTGTCTTTTTGTCTTTGACTTTCTCCAAAATAAGCTATACTATTATTTTTTAAGCACAATCAAATATGGTAAGTCTTCCATAAAACAACAATGTATTTCTCAATGGAACCAGTGTATTCCTGCATTAACAAAAAAGTCTAAGAAAAAATATCCACTTGTTACGAATTTTTTACTGGTCAACAGAATTCAATTTAAAAATATATTGTTGGAGTGTATTTCTTTATAATTTCTCTCTGTACTATAGTTGTCTTCAATATATAATCTCTTTAACGAACAAGTGGTTTGATTTTTATTTTATTTATTATTTACCAATCTTATATATATTTATTATTGCGTTATTAATGTTACATTTTATGTTATTATTATATCTAATTATTATCTATGATTTGTACATACAATATATATTATATTATAATATTCTTAATATTATTGGTACTTTATTGTTATTGTTATTATTTTATATTATTATTTTATATTATTACTATTATTATTACATATATCATTATTATTTGTTTTACAATCTTTTCTTCTTTTCTCTCTTATTTATATATACAGATATTGAGTTTTTCCTTTTTTTTTTTTTTTTTCTTTTTTCTTTTGTTTTGTTTTGTTTGCTTTTGTTTCTTTTTTTTTTTTTAATTCTATTTATTTATTTATTTTTCGTGAAATTTTTATGTTTTTTAGGTGTCACTCCATTGACTAGTTTGTAACTATATGAGTGACACCTAACCAATTTATATTAAATTACGATGAAATTTGTAAATTTTATTGATATGGTTAAATGAAAAAAAAAAAAAAAAAAAAAGAAGCATTAGAATTAATGGCGTCAAGGAAATTCAAGATGAAACATCGGATGAATGTAAAAAATTAGTTAAGGATATTTTTTGTAATAATCTTAAAATCAGCAAAGCTATTTATATTTGTTATTTATATTGTAACAAATATATTGTAAAATAACACCAATTATGTTAAAATATTTTTATATTATAAAATGCAATTTTAAATTATATAAAGAGGTATTTAGAGACTTAGATTTATTTTGTTAATAAAAAGTAAATTTTAAAATCTTCATTTTATTAAATCTTGCTGACAAATACATAAAATCTGAAACGAATCAATTCAAAAACCAAAAGTTTATGCTAATAAAATGAATACAACATATCATTTTATATATAAAGAATGATAACACCAAATCGGTGTTGTTGGCACTGTACCATGGTGCTTTACATATAATTTTTTAAGTTTATGAAGTTAATGAATATTAACTTCACTAAATTGTATAAATATATATATATATATATATATATATATATATATATATATATATATATATATATATACACACACACATATATACATATATATAACATATTTATATATATATATATACATATATATCATATATATATATATATATGTATATATATATATATACATATATAACAGATATATATGTATGTATATACATATATAAGAATATAACATATATATATATATATATATATATATATATATATATATATATATATATATATATATATATATATATATATATATCTGTTATATTCTTAAGAACTATGTACTTGAACTAAATAATTGACGTCAATCACGTTAAGTTATTCTAGTTATATTTAATTGATGTGTTATAAGATCTGTTTTGTAGATCTTGAATTGTGTTTGATATAATATTTGATAAAAGCCAAAAATATTTAATATAGACTTACTTACTACGGTTTCACAACAATTTAATCAAATATTTTTTATTTACATTATGGATGCAAAAATCTTTAAAAAAGTACTATGCGACGAACCAAAGGAAGAAGAGTATATATACTGAAAAAAATGCTATCAATTTATTTAGATAAAGCTAACATAGACGAAGATTGCAAACTCCAAGTTTTATTCGTAATATCCGGTGTTAAAGCTTTCACAATAATTAGGATACTACATCATTTAATGATGCAATCAAAATACTTGATAACAAATATCAAAAACGATCTACACCTATTATGATGCGCTACAAACTTCGCTTTTTTTTTTTTTTTTTTTAGGTGCCTCAAGAAGTCCTAACGGTCTTGTCACAGAGCACCGCGGAAGTGCATTTAACCAGAAAGTTTACGCCTCCTTTCTTACTTTGACGCGAAATATGTCCAAAGCTCGTTTAGAACCTGGATCTCCTGCTTATAAAGCAAACGCTCAAACCACTGCGCCACGGCCGCAAAACTTCACTCTTTTAAGCAACAAGAAGGAGAAACAGTCGAAAGCTTCATGAGTAGCCTAAAACAATTCGCAAGTAAATGTCGAACAAAACCTCTAACAGCAGAACAACATATTAATTTACTAATTTGCGACGCTTTTGTCGCTGGAATTTACTCACCTTCTATTCGACAACGACTCCTCGAAGCTACAGAAGACAATCTTGAGGCGCTTTATAAAACAACGCTAAAAATGGGATTAGCCACCGAAGATGCTCCTAATTTGACAACAATCACGACAGCTAATACTACGCTACCAACTTTTGCCGCAAGTCGTAACCTTACGAAATCTCATTGTTACTGGTGCGGTAATAATCCACATCCAAAAATTAAATGCCCAGTGCGAAATTCTACCTGTACACATTGTCAAAGAAGGAGCCACTGGGCAACTGTCTGCCCCACAAAAAAACAAAATAAGAAATGCGCAAAGCAGCAGTTGTTAAGGAATATCGGAAGAAAAAGATAACGCAATAGTATCTACGGTCATAGCAGCAATCAACTCACCTGATAAACTAATTAGCGTCACCCTTAACAAAAATATAGCACAGGCACTGATAGATACTGGCTCCGATAAAACGTTTATTACATCAGAACCTCTTCAACATTGGAACCTTCCTTACGATACTCAATCTACCTCAAAAGTATCATTGGCAGATAATTCGACATTAAAAGTTAAAGGAATCTTCCAAGGCTCATTGTTATTAGCTTGCGAAAAATTGAAAGTGCAATTCCTCGTTGTAGACAACTTGGTAGCACCGGTAATTATCAATAATTATTATTGTTAACACAACATACCTAAATTAAGATCAATTTTAAGGAAATAAAGAGCCCTTAAAGTTTTGTCTGGCAAAAAAGAGTATGAAGTGTACTACTCACACATTGATACCTGGAGTGGATATTAACAAAATTAAGCCAGTCGCTACAACATCACGACGAGTTCCTAAAAATAACTCCTTCATAACAGACGAGATAAACCGTATGTTAAAGAAAGATATAATCCAAGTGAGCCGTAGTCCTTGGCGTGCACAATGTTTTGTAGTATATTAAAAAAAAAAATCGTCTTGTGATTGATTATTTAAATACAATCAATCTACACACTCTACTCGATTCATACCCAACACCTCGAATCGACGATTTGATACTTAAGATAGCTGCTCGTAAAGTCTTCAATACAATTGACCTCACATCGGCTTACCATCACGTAAAAATAAGACCTGAAGATTACAAGCTAACCACATTCGAAGCAAATGGCAGACTTTACGAGTTTAAACGTTTACCTTTTGGTTGCACAAATGCTGTACCAATTTATCAGCGGGTTATGGATGAATTTATTCAAAATAATAAACTAGAAAGTATATATGCTTACCTCGATGATATAATTATTGGTGGAAAAGATGACCAAGAGCACCATAAAAATCTTAGCCGTTTCCTACACACAGCTCAAATCGCCAACGTAGAAATAAACAAAGAAAACAAGGTAATACTGCGGAAACTAAATGACTGTCAACTTGGTGTAATATTTGCGTTAATGACTACTTGGTACATACCATGCTTTACTTGAGTTACATAACATAAATTTCTGTCATTACATTTCTTTGATGACAAAATATAAACTGATGCAGTTTTTAGTATTGAAATTTGTTAGTAAAAACTCTATTTGCTAGATTTTTGTCAATAAATAATAATTAATAAATATATAAATGTCAGAGAGCAAGAATAAAGTCAGTACTTATGAGAAATGCATATGTTTTCATAAAGAAAAAACCTCTTGTGGTCCTTTTAAGCGTTGGAACAAAGATAGAATCTTTCAAGTTAATAAATTGACTGCTGACATAACTAATCATTTACAAGCTTTGAAGGTATGAATAATATAATAACATTATTTGCTTTTTTATTAATAGAAACAAGATTTCCTACTCCGTAGATAAAAAATCTAACATTACTGCTTTATAGCGGCCACCGACAAACCAGTGGAATGAAAAAACCCTAATTGAAAGTCGATTACAAGCTTATCTTTCATCCTATGACTCATTATGTGCGTACCATCGTTTTTCTTTGGGTATTGGTTGGAAGCAGCCAAACAGTTGTCAATACCCAAAATATGAATTTCAAATTGGTAAAAGAGCACCAAAAATTAGATCCATCCCTTTAAGAACCCTTGCTGCTTATAATGAAAAGAATTCACCACTTCCTATTGGAGCCGTATTTTGCTTCAGCCACCTAAAAAGTATATCTACAGATAACAATATTGACATGTTAGAACCAGTTCCAACTCCAATAAAGTCTTGCTTTCCTGCTGATGACATATATGTTCCAAATATAACAATCATTTCAAATAAATCTATAGTACAGTCGTGGCCAAAAGTTTAGAATCACATGTGAACTTTTCATTTTTTTGTGTTTTTGTCGAACCTTGGTCAGAAATATTAATTCTATTTAGTTGTCTTTGTTCCGGTATTTAGTTAAACCATTTGTGGTAGCTAAGCAGCAGTTTAAATTACATTTTTTGATCATTTTAATGGGAAAAAAGAAGGAATTATCAGAAGTCAAATTCTTATATTTGCTCAACAAAAAAATTCAACTAGAGATATTGCAAAAATTGTAAATGTATCACAATCTTGTGTTAGTAAGACATTAAGTAGAATTCGACAATATGGAACATTTTCGTCACGTGGGAGAAGTGGCAGACCAAAAAAAGTGACTGAAAGGTTGACAAGACGCATCAAGTTTATTGTGGAGAATAATCCCAAGATGTCATTATGTGGGATTCTGGATGATTTGAGTCCTGGAAATGCTGAAGCAAGTCTACCAAGCACAAAAACGATCAGACGTGTGCTGCAGATTGATCTGAAGCGTCCTGCTCGACGACCTGCCAAGAAACCAGCCTTGAACGACACTCAACGGAAGAGGTGGTTGGACTTTTGCAAAAAGCACAAACATTGGAAGGAGAAGGACTAGGAGAAAGTAATGTTTTCTGATGAAAGCACATTTGAACAATTTGGGACATCATGTAATTATGTTAGAAGACCACAAGGATCCAGGTATAATCAGAAGTACACTGTGTCTACTGTAAAACATCCACCGTCAATAATGGTGTGGGGTTGCTTCTCAGCTCGATTTCGCGGCCGGTTACATTTTGTACCGAAGGGGCAGAGAGTAAATTCCCAGATTTATCAGGGAATTCTACAGAAAAAGCTGCTCCCAAGCATGGAGTCACATAGAACAACCATATTTCAGCAAGACAATGCTCCATGCCACACTTCCAAGATGATGCAAGCCTTCTTCAAGAAAAACAAGGTATCCGTTCTCGACTGGCCGGGTTACAGCCCCAATCTTAACCCCATAGAGAATTTGTGGACCATACTGAAGCGTAAAGTGAGAAGAAAGGTGCAACTGAATATTGAAGAATTACTGAGAAAGCTAGTGGAAGTTTGGACGAAATAAATAACACCAGAACTGTGCAAGAGACTTGTTTGGAGCATGCCACGTCGAATTGCGGCTGTATTAAAGAACCGCGGTTATCGTACCAAATATTAAATTTTTGCAACTTTTTATATTGTTAGATTTGTTCAACATTGTAGGTGCTATATACTCTAGTCTAATATGCAGTATTATATGAATTGGTGCTATACTATCTTTATTTGTATGCAATAAATTAGAAAAAACATGGTTTTTGTTGAAAAATATTGGGCGATTCCAAACTTTTGGCCACGACTGTAGAATCAAAAAAAGCAGCTAGCACTTTGTGTGAAGCATTTGGAGCAAGCCCACTGTCCTTCCAGATAAAGCAAAAGCGAATAGAAGACTTAACCCCAGGAACCAAACAGAAAGTTAAGAAGAAATTTGAAAAATGCAGCTTGAGAAGATATTTGCTGAAGCAATTGCACCTGGTCAATCAGAGGCACTAATTTCTCAAGTGCTACACAAGGAGGATGAAGACCCTACAACTCAACTGGTTCCAGAATACCTTGTTGTACCAGTTAAGATGTTTCAAGAAAGCGATTATTTAGGACAAATTCTTTTGCTTTTAGTTATTAACCATAACAAGAAAACCAGAACAACTAAAGAAACATTAATGAAAATCTTTGATTGCAAAAAATATGAAATTGAAAAAGCATGTAAGTTGCAAAAAGAAAGTAAAGGATTTTCCATACCAAAGAAGGAAAAAGTAAACATATGCCGAATGCCACAAGAAAAATAGAACATTTTTTAGAATTTATGTTTTGTCGAAGTTTACTGCAAGATGTAGCTTATGGTGTAAATAAAATAGAGTTTGACAACGGAGAGGAACAAAAAGTTCTACTTTGCGTAGTCACTCTACTTCTTTTGCCCTTTCAGATATAGATCCAGACTTAAATCAACCCACTATAGCTACTAAAAATGAACAATGTACTGACTGTGCTAGCCTCATTTCAGCAATCAATCAGGTTCGTGAGTTAGTTATAGGAAGTAAAGATGAAGATCTTCTATATGATTTAAATGTAGCTACAGAAGATGTTGAAGCCTATATAAAGCATCAAATCCGTGATGCACAACAAAAAATGGCCAAAATAACAGCTTTAGAGCAACTTGATGAGGAAACTGGTTTTTAGCTAAAAGATTTTTGTCAGAAAATTTTGCCAGCTAAATTCCGTGAAAGCCAAAAGGATTATTTTGGAAAGAAAGAAATGACTATACATGTTGGTGTCTTCTTCTTCCATGAAAATGGTCAAATAAAAAAAAAGTCTATTTCACTGCTGTTTATAGATGTCAGTAGAGCCCTGTTGATGTACTCTGTTTTGCTGATGTTGTTTTAGCCAAAGTTAGAAGAGAGCTTCCTGGTTTAAAAAATACTTTTTGCTAAGTCAGATAATGCATCATCTTATCATGGCAACTTCTACTTAGAAGCCCTTTACAAAGTTTGCAAAAAAGCAAAACAATTCTTTCTTAAAAGGTATGATTACAATGAGCCGTCACGTGGAAAAGATCAATGTGATAGAGAGTCAGCAGGAGCGAAATGTGTCATAAGAAGTTTTGTTGATGCTGGAAAAGTTGACTGCAGAGGATATTTATGAGGCACTTCATAATGGCAAAGGAATTCAAAATGCTGATGTCGCTGTAGTAACAATAGACTCCAAAATTTCTACTTTATCTGGACCAAATCTGATTCCAAACATAAATAGTTATCATTCTTTTTAGTTTTTCTCTGATCACATGAGAATCTGGAGATACTTCCATATTGGTAAAGGTAAAAAATGGAACTATACTAATGTGACATTCCATTCTTCAGTTCAAGTTGTTAAGCCCTATAGCTCAACTTGCAAAAGTTATACTGCACTATCAGATTCCAAAAAAAAACGTGTTGATAGAAGTGTTAACACTCTTAATTTGTGTACACAAATTGGTCGTGCTGAATCATTTTATGATACTGATTTATTAGCAGACCACATGCTTTCAGAAAACCTCACTTTTCAATCTGTGGCAAAATCTGTGGTAGATAGAGCAAGACATTCCTATGTCGACAAAATGAACCTAAATTCAAGCCTTAATTCTTCTGATTACCTGCTATTATCCCATTCTATCATTAAACAAGGAATTGAAAACTTCACAAACATCACTGGATGGGCATTACCAAAAAGAAAAGTATTTAGATATTCTTCAAAGCAAAAAACATTGCTAATGCAGATGTTTATGGCTGGAGAAGAACGTGGGAAGAAAATGAGTTCAGAGCAAGTTCACCAGCAGCTGAGGACAATGTTAAACCCAAGTGAATATGTGACAATTCAACAAATTCAATCATTATTCTGTAGGCAAGTAAATTAACTTGAATTTTTTCTTTTCTTGGGACTTGAGATAAATATTAGGCAGTTTCCTTTATGCTTTAAGTGTAATTTTTTAGATAGAGTAAACAAAAAATCTCTGGAAGGTTGGTAACCACTTTTTGTGAAGAGGTTAACTTAACTGATGATGTGGTTGATGAAACTGATGATGTGAGAGATGCATTTGAAAATGAAGAAGATGATTTAAATGACAATATTCAGCTGATTTTCAAATCGGCGATTGGATTGTTGTTCCGTACTTTATGCAATGGTATCCTCCAATAATTCAAAACAAAAGAAGTTAAATAAAACTAAAATATTGTATTTTTGTGTATTGAAATCTATTTCATTGAAATACAAAACTATTTGTTTATTAACAATATCAACAAATTTTAAGGAATATTTAAGAAACAGCAATGGTTAGACGTTACTTTATCTTTACCTCAACCATTAGGTCAATGATGATGATATATATGTTTCTTGTATGGAATATTCTGCTGCACCTGGAAAGAACTGCTTCAAGTGGCCAACCAAAGAAAAAATTCTCCAATATTCATCTCTTGACGTTGTTTGTAAAATTGATGCACCAACACCAACTAATCAAAGAGGAGATTATTCACTCTCAAAAGACGATATTGACAACGTGGAAATTCAGATTGGATAAATAACTTCTTATATATTTTTTTGTTTATAACTCTTAGAAAACTGTATTTCCCATCAGCTTTAAGGTGGTATACCCCTCAGAAATATCAAATTTTGAAAAAAAAAATTGTTGTTTAATTTTATTTAAAATTTATTATAGAATCATACTTTAAAAACCATTTTTTAAAATTCAGTATATAACTTGAGGAAAACAAATTTTAATTAACCTTACGTTTTTAAGCGCCCTTGACAACCCCCATAGCATTATTTTTAAAGCTTCTTGAAATAAGTTTGTAATTTATTTCTATTTTCCATTGATCAAAATATCTGTAAGATTAAAAGTAATAACTGGATTTCTCATAAATTTCTTCCAGAAGTTTCTTTAAAACGAATTGTCATTTTAAAGTTATATAAATCTATGCATCTGTTTATGTTTATATAAATTAAAACGTATACTTTTAATGGGTAGAGAACATGTGAAATTCGCTACTCAATACAAAAAGCAAAAAAGATTTCATGGAAATCAATATACTTTAAATAAAACAAATTCAGCAAATACAAGTCTTCTACCTTCTACAGATTCACAGAGCTCATTAAATATACCTTTTTTAAAGGTAAACTTTATTAATACTTCTGCAAGTTCTAATAAAAAAAACATATGTGGATACAGAGTAATTGATAGCACTTTATTAGCCTTTGTTATTTAGTTGTTATGTTGCCCAGAATGTAAAACTTGTCGACTTAATTTATCTGAAAACGCAAAAAAAAAAATTTGGACTTTCCAGCTCATTAATTATATTCTGTTAATGTGGATTCAATCATAAATTTTTTACATCCAAGAAGTGTGGTTCTGAAAGTAATAGAGCTTTTGATATCAACCAAAGGTCAGTTTATGCTATGCGTTCATGTGGGCAAGGCCATACTGGCCTCAAAAGATTCTGTTATCTTATGGATCTTCCACCGCCAATGACTAAAAATACTTACATTAAAATTGTTCAAAAAATTGCTACTCAAGTTGAAGCAATCGCAGTAGAAACCATGTCTGATGCTGCACTTGAAATTATAAAAGCCTTCCAACATACTACTGATGAATCCAATTTAATAAATACCAGTGTTTCTTGTGACGGTACCTGGCAACGTCGAGGTTTTTCTTCATACAACGGTGTTTATACTGCAATATCTATGGTTACAGGAAAAGTTTTGGATTGTGAAGTATTATCCAAATATTGCAAACAATGTTTTTTAATTACACAGAAAAAAAATACAGACCCTGATGCATATAAAATCCTAAAAAATACTCATTTTTGTAACCTCAACTATACTGGCCCATCCACCGGTAGGGATGTCGCTGGAGCAAAATCAATTTTTGAACGATCTATTGAAAAGTATAAACTTCGCTATACTGAATTTTTTGGTGACGGAGATAGTAAGGCATTTTCATCTGTTGAAAGAGTATATGGTGATACACTAGTTTCAAAATTAGAATGTGTTGGTCATGTGCAAAAAAGAGTTGGCACACGATTAAGAAAATTGAAAAAAGAAAGGCGTCTAGGTGGTAAAAGAAGACTTACTGATGCTACAATTGACAGATTGCAAAACTATTATGGAATTGCAGTTAGAACCAAAAATCAATCTGTTAATGAAATGCGCAGTGCAATACTTGCTTCATTGTTTCATGTTGCTTCCTCAAAAGAAAATAACTATCACATCTATTGTCCAAACGATGAAAAAAGTTGGTGCCAGCACAATGTTGATCGAAAACATCCCAATCAACCATCTCTCTATAAACCTGGCCCTGGTTTGCCACGTGATATTATTGAGTAACTAAAGCCAATTTATAAAGAACTTAGCTCTAATGAATTGCTTGCAAAATGTATGCAAAATGTATGCAAAGTGTAAGCAAAAACTCAGAACAAAAATAAGAGCCTTAACATGATGATATGGGAACGAATTCCAAAAACTAAATTCTGTTCATTGTTACATTTGAAATTTGCAACATATGATGCTATTGCAAACTTTAATATTAGAAGAAAAGCATCAGTGATGACTTATGAAAATCTCAATATGATTCCAGGAACCATTACGATAGATGGCTGCAATAGAGAAAATAAAATGCGTTCGTATCAATCATCATACAAAAATAAATCTGATGTAAAGTTGCGGAGAAAAACAATCAGGGGCAATAAAAAGAACAAAAATGATAGGGAAAAGCAAAAACAAGGCACTCTTTATGCTGCTGATAGCTTTTAAACAATTTGCTCTAAAATTTACAAACATTATTTATTTTTATAATATTTTTTTGGATATTTTTCTCTTTTTAGTTGTGTAATTGAAATTTTGATATAGTACTTTTTTATAACGGAACTGTACAAGAGTACTTGATAAAAACTTGTTTTTTAACTTTGTCAATGAAAGAAAGAACCATTAAACTTTAAGATCAACGTTTTTTCCGTTTAAGGTGGTATACTCCCTTCAAAATTATATTCGAGGTGAAATATTATAGTCAAAATAAAAATTAAGCCTATGAAAGATCTTATTAAACGAAATTGATTTATAAAATAACAGGTGGTTATGTTGTCATGACAACCAATGGCGGATATAAGAAAATATGTACATCGCACTGTCAAAAATATCTCAAAATCTAATAGAGTATTCAAAGTAAATCTTGGCCCAATTATAAAAAAACAGTTTGATCTATGCAATCTGCCAAAAGTTTTTAAATCTGACTATTAGTTTCCATGTAGCACTATATGGATTATGAAGATTTTTAAATAAGCAATTTTTTAGTGCTGAAACAGCAATATCTCAAACTCTGAAATGTTTTAAAATTAACTTTTGGCAGATTGCATACATCATATAAAAACACATCACTGCTGAAAATGTGGTTAAAAACTGATCACTAGAAAATGAAATAACTGTGACGGGAGATTGAAAAATAGAAGTTAGCAAATAAAGACTTTAAAAATTAAAATAGTTGTCTTCATCAATTGATGCTGTGGAAAATAATTTTGTTCTTCAATTGATGCTGTGGATCGTATCAGTAGTATCATATTTTGCAGACAAAAGTGTTGCGGAAGAGTAATGCCTTCCACCACCATCTAATCTTTCTGGAGCACGTTTGAGAATGTTGCCAACAACCGTCTGAACTTCATTCTCTGTTAAAGTGCAAGGGGCACAATCTAAAATAATGAGCTATATTATAAAATGTTTAAAGGTGAACTTTTGCAGCTGATAAGAATTAAAATAAAAGTTCAATTGATTTATTGTGCATATTGAGTGTGGATAATTAATTCATAAATCCGTAGCTTTAGAAATTATAAGCATAAAAAATATATTACAATAAGTAGTATACCTATAATTATCTTCATCAAATTTGTTTTTCGAAAACTCTTTTTGTTTTTGCCGGCTAAGTTAAATAAACTCATCCATTTATTTGACATAAAAAAAAAAAAAAAAAAAAAATAGAATCAAATTGCATTATTAGGAGGTTTTAAATAATGAACAAAAATTTCTAAATTACCCAGTGGCATTTGGTTCAGAAAATATGTTTTTTATTGATCAAGTCCAGACTGGAGATATGTTCTGCTAAAATGCATTATAGTATTTTAGTAGAACAAGTTTAGAAACTTGTAACATAAGTTACAAGTTACATATGTAACACATGACGTTCTACTAATAGATATAATTGATAATAAAAAACGTTTAGATATAATTGATAAATTTATTTATAATTGATAATAAAAAACGTTCTTCTATTACATATAACTAATATGGATAGACATGAAAGAAAATTAAGGCATGCATAAAAAGCGAAAACTTAAAAATTAGATGAAGTATTAATGGTCCATGTTTTTTGAATTGTTGTGACTTATATAAAATTTAATCTAAATAAAAACTTAAACTACAAATATTTGTATTTTGTTTAAGTACAAAAATGCTTATCTAATAATTATTTTATTTTTTGGTAATTTATTGAAGCGCTTTTACAATATAACTTTTATTATACAGTCAGTGGTTTAGGTAGGATTTCTATGTTCCAGATTCGACATTTTCAGGCATTTTGCATACTCCAAACTTTTCAATTTTTCCTCAAATGATAATGTTTTGCAAAAAAAGCAACTCAAATATCAAATCTATTATAAATAATATTTCACTTCAAAAAAAATGATTTAAGCTTGAGAACAAAAATACCCCAAAAAGCTCGCACCCCTATCCTTGAATGTGAAGAAAATAACTTCATAAATTTTTTTTATATATTTTTAATAAAAATACAAAATTAAATCTTTTAGTGTTCGAAAAATTGAGATGTATATTTGCAATCCACTCATGATTCTTGCTCATAATATCTTCATTTTCATCCTCATTTTCAACCTCATTTAAAGTTGTAAAATTGTAGTTTTTTTATTATATTCCAAAATAATATGGTATAATAATTAAACTTGTTTAATTTAGTCTAAAAATTAATTAGATACGTACCAAATTTAAATATTTAACCTATTTACGGCGTTCTATCCCTAACTTTTTTTGTATTTATAAACTGAACTGAATTTGTTAGTTCTATAATGACTAACAAAATCAGCCTATTTTACGTTCCTTGTAAGACGTCTTTTTGCGTTCCTCATAGGATGTCTTTTTTACGTTCCACGAAGACGTCTTTAAGACGTTCCACAGAGGATTTTAGAATATCAAAAGCAATTATTTCTATTTGAAATTACAGTAATCACTATTAATTGAAACCACAGACAGACTAAACCATTAAATGCACACAAAGTGTCAATAGAGCGATTAATATAGTTATAGTGAATGACATTTTAAGCCTATATGCTGCGAATGATGAATTGAAAGATGCATCTGTATGAGAAAATGCTGTAAGTTAACATATTTGTTTATAAATCAGGTGCTAAATAAGCCAGCGCTTATAACTTCCCCGTCACCAATTTAATCTAAAACAGTTTAGTAATTATACTATTACGCATAGCAAAACAAGTCCGACGTTGTTCACCACATTGGTTATATGGTAAACAGTTTTAGTTGTTTGTTGTATTTAAATTTTATCTAGTAATCTAGTGGGACTTACAATTTATTTAGTTACTTTGTTGGGTCAAAACAGGACCACTTAAGTTATATAAGACAATTTTATTTAGTTCCCCTTCCCATTATGTCGATGTTTTTAATACGCCTGATTTTTGATTATTTCTCTCTAATTTGAGTTAAATAGACACATTATATAGTAATATTCGAAATATATATTATAAATTTAAATATTAAAATGTGTTGGAGGAAATGACGATGGGAAAATGGTACGCAATAATTTAGACAGGTAAATATATAATTTTGTGTTTGTAATGATAAATAACCCAAAATATATATTAAAACATTTTCACTTCATTAATCGAAGTAATTAAAGTAGAGTAAAACAAATGTATTTTAGGTTGTTTCGTTTAGGTAGATTGTTTAGCGTTTTGATGTCAAAAATGAACATGAGAATATCATCTCGAAACGGAGTAACAAAGTTAGCATCCAAGACTTTGGAATTTCTCAGTGTGATTCAAGGTTTGATGGATGATTTTTGTAAGACGTCCAAAATGTGTATAAGACGTTTCAAAGATGTCTTTTTTACGTCCGTGTCCACTAAGTACGGCAAAAAAAAATTACTTCGGCAATCGGAAGTATTAAGTTTAGTAAGAGCTTATTAATAAAAACATGAATAACTGTAAATTAGAATTTAAAATTAATTATTTAAATAATTATAATAATTTTAAATAATATTGAAACGGTCAAAGCGGTGTTTGAAATTTTTAAAAATCTTGAGAAATAAAGTTTTTAAGTTATCCTATAAACGTATTTTTCCGGTCTTAAAAGCAAGTGATTTAGATACAAATTTAAAACATATTAAAAAACGCATCGTACGCCTATTAAAAATACGTCGTGAATTTGTAATTAAAAATTTTGCGTTTATGACTAATATAAGACAGTTTAACCTGTTCGCTGCCAACTACGAGTATAATTTTTAATTAATAAAGTTATCATACTTGGAATGGTTTCTAAAAAAAGATATAATAAACTACGATCAAGGAAAAGGGTATTCAACAGTAAACAATGAATTAAGTCAAAACAAATCACTTTCTCAAAATAAAATGCCTCATTTTATAAAATTTATGTTTATAAGTTATACTATAATTATTATATGAACCTATACTATAATTATTATATGAACCTCCAGTTGTCACCCCTAGATGCAATTTTTTATAGACATAGATCTTTTTTGTCTCTAATAAATATAGTTGGACGATTCCCTATTTTATTATTAAATTTTCTTTTAGGGAAAAAGAGTTTTGAAATAAATTTTTAAACAATTGCTGCATTTAGAGAGATTGGTCAAAGATTTAGTAAAATAAAAACATTTTGTTCTTGCATGATTATGCCACCACCAAGGGCCAAAACAACATACAATAAAATTTTTAGTGAGTTGTACTACTCTTATGTGCAAACAGCACAAGAGTCAGATAAGGAAGTTGCTAAACAAATGCATTATAGTAAAAAAAATGTAGATGTTGTTATTGATGCTAAAGTTAGTGGTGATGGTGCTTGGCAAAAAAGAGGGTACTCTTCCTTCAATGGTATTGTTACACTAACTTCAGAAGAGATGCACCGACGCTGAAGTTTTATCTAAAATATGTAAAAAATGTGAACTGAAAACTATTTTCAGATCTGTACTTTATTATTGCTTAAGATACACATTCTTTATTGGAGATAACGATACAAAATCTTTTGATAAAATTTGATGTTATTGTTCCAATAATCTCTCACAGAGGTTTTTGTAGTGATGAACTTTTGACAAAATGTTTACACAGTCAGACACAGAATGTCAATGAGTTTTTGAACAACTTGATATGGACACGATGCCCAAAAAAGGTTGGAAATGATGTTTTTAAAACTGCAGTTGCATCTGCTGTTATTGCATATAAAATGATGGTGCCCATCATTTTATATGCAATAACATTTTTTAAAAACTATTATCCTTCTATGCTTAGTTTTTTAAAAACTGGAATTGCTCCTAGTTTTTAAAAAACTAAGCATAAAAAAGTGAAAGGAATAGTGTCCAAAAATGAACTTCAAAATAGGGTCGAATATATCAAAAAGGCCTAATGTCGCAAAAATAAGGAATGGTGTCGCAAATGAATTTAATAAAAAGTGTCGAAAACAAAAAAAAGAATAATGCCCTAAAGGAGTTTAATGAGTAGTAACGACAAAAAAAAAAAAAATAATAACTATAATTGTGTGTTTAGATAACATGTCTATTGTCATACTGAAATAGCCTGCTGCCGGGGGCTTCACTACATGCAACAACTATCTTGTAGTCTTCTACTGCAAAGGAGTGTTGCTACATCGACTGAGGGTTTGGTAGCAATCTTTTCTTTCATTATATTTTGTTTTTATATCTTTTTTCTGTAAAAGCCGTATGGTATAAAGATTAGCAATACTAGTAAGCAATTGCTGAAATTAACTATTCGTGACACTATTCTGTTTTTACTATTTGCGACACTATTCCGCTTTTATTATTTTCAACACTATTCCTTTTTTTTTGTTTTCGACACTATTCATTAAACTCCTTTGCGACATTATTGCTTTTTTTTATTTTCGACACTCTTCATTAATTTCATTTGCGATATTATTCCTTATTTTGTTATTTGACAATTAATAATGTGACCATTTGTGACAGTATTCGTTTTTCACATTTTCGACAATCAAATTTGCGAAAATAAAAATTTATACTAATCAAAATTTCGCAACACTATTCCGCCACACCGCCTAGAACATAAATATTTAACAAAAAAAGGTCTAAGAAAATTTGATATTAGCGTGCCAAGCTATCTGAGAAAAAGTCAATTAGATCAGTAAAACAACATTTGTGGTCTCTTGATAATTCTTGATTGGATAAAGCTAATGAGCTAAATACTATTGTCTGTTAATGTGGTTCCTATGACAAAAAAAAAAAACAGTTAGAAAGTTGTCAAACAAGGTAATTAACCTTAGCAACTAAGTAAGTTGTAAATAATATAAACAATAATACAATACAATCAAGCAAAACCACAAACTTTAAATTTTTTGTGACTTTAGATGCAAACAACACTTATACAAAAAAGTTATAGAAGATCCAAATGATTACGATTTGACTATAAACTAAAATACTAAAACCTTCAAATTGTTGATAATTTATGTTTATCTTTAGCTGACATTTTTTTATCTTTTATCTTTAGCTGACATGCTTTTCATAAAACATAGATTTTTTATTTACAATTTAACTACACGCATGGTCGCTGTATATAAATTAAATTTTAAAGTTAAAAACTTTGTGTTTAAAAGTAGCTGCTCTTTACCACATTCTAAGTAGGTGCAGACCATTGTTCCACATATAACGAGTACCTCGTCCAGAACCAGAATTCGCAAGGCAGTTACGAGCTGTTTTAACCAAGTGTGGAGCATCTGAAAAAAAATAAATGTAACGCTTTTCATTGGAATAAATATTCTGTGCTCTGTAAACTAAATCATTACATATGTTCAGCAGCAAGGTTTAGACAATACTTTATTATATCTGATAGATGAAAGATTAAAACAGCTCAAATTTTTTGCTGCTCTTCCCAAAACAACTTCATAAAAGGTGATACATTTTTTGATCACAAGCTGAATATATTGAGATCAAATCTTCACTGAGTTCTGAGCAATTTTATTTACTAGATTTGTCAAAGGCAGATTTTATAAGTTCAACTGCATGGTTGATTTTTTCCAAAGAGTAATAATTGACAAGAATTGCTGCGATAAAATTCAATCTGATACAGTTTAGACTTTATTAAAGAGTTTTTATAAACAAAATAATCAAAAGTTTTAGGAACAACATGCTTCTGAAAATTTAACACTTCAATAGGATCAGGAAATTTTATTCCATTGCAAATTTCTCAAGATTCTATTTCAAAAATAAGTTTGAAATAGAATCTTTAGAAACTTGCATTGATTCTATTTGAAAAAACAACATTAAAAATGATCTGTTATATTTCAAAAACAAATCACGAGTTTCAGTTAACATCCATCCATACACAAGAATAGTAAAATATAAGGAATCTTCTACAAAAATTTCAAATTTTGGAATGACTTCTTCTAATAACTTAAACGAAACATAACATAAATTATCAAAAAATTCAATCTTCCATAACTTATTTAATGAAGACAAATTAAAAAGACGTTTTTTGAAGTCCACAAAGTTTCTATAACAATTAAACTTTTCGATTAAAGAACTTTCAAAAAGTAACTGATAATCATCTCGCTTAGATAAGGACGACGAGGATCGAGAAACAGCAATTGAAACTGGCGCTTCTGTGCTTTTACTCGGTAAATTTAGTGATGGTAGATCCCCATCATTCAACTTTGTTTTTGTTTCATAACACCAAATTTGCTCAGAAGAAAAGTGAAGCTCGCAAATCCATAGTTTTTTATGTGCAAAATCGTTTATTTTCTTTCGAAGAATATCATCAACAACTCGATCTTTGGTGATAATGTTAATTAAGTCTGAAGCCCATTTTTTAGTAAAATCATTCGTTTCTTTAGGAACTTTAAAGAAAGCAACTCCAGTATATCTTCTAGAGGCAGAACATCCATAAATTGAACAGTTTTCACCTGGCACTTGCAATATTTATTGAGTTCTTTAAAGAAAAACAGTTCGTTAGAAAAACAATAGGACTTTTTAAAACTTGTGCAGGGTCAGAGACCTGGGAATAGCAAAAATCGAACACAATAAGTTCAAACAATCGGTCATTGTTCGCTTCCAGACTATCTATTTCTTAGGGATTGTCCATAAATTACGTAACGCAAATTTTCACAAAAAACAAAACAAAAAAAGATCAAAAGTTTTCCCTCGCAGAGTCTTAATAATTTAAATAAACAATCAAAATAGGAAATTAAGTTAAATAAAAATCGCCGCGTTAAAGAGCCTAGTATCTCCTACTCCTGTTCTTATAATATTTTTTGCGTTGCGTAATTAATGGACGATCCCTTATGACTATGATAAAGAAGATCAGTTTATAAAAGTGTGCTTCAATGCTTTTCTTTCAATTTTTGGTATCAAGAAAGGCAGACTAGAGACAATAAAACGGAGCTTGTCAACTACAGGTTGGTCTACATTATTTTAAATTTATTAAATTAGTTTCAATATAATATTAAAAATTAAAGTATATCGTATAATAAAATTATAGTATATACTATAATTTAAGTTAGATATCTTTTTTTCTGCACAGGTAATCACCAAAAGATCAAAGAAGAAAGCACAATAACAGACCTCGTAGACTTTATAATATTGATGTAAAACAAATACAAGACCAAATTTCTGCCTTCAGAGGAAGACAAACTCTTCTTTGTAAAAAGCCAACGCATCTATTTGCCAGAGGATTTAAATATAGATAAAATGTAAAAAATATTTAATGATTTATATCCAGATCAGCAGCTTTCTTATGAAACGTACAGAAAAAGATTTAACAATAATTTGAATATTTCTTTTGGATACCCAAAAGCAGATACCTGTTCAAAATGTGATGAAATAAAGATAGGTATTGAAAATGCTTTTAAAGAACTTTCCAATAATCCAGAAACTAAAAACTCAAAGCAGACTCTTTAGAAACTTTAACTAGAAAAAGATGTTCATCAAAGAAAGGGAGAAATTTTTTAAAAAAGAAAACGAAAAGCTCGACTCTGGGCAATTAAACAGAAAATTTTTGAAGCTATTACTATTGATTTCAATAAAAACTTAAACCTATCAAACATAAATACAAAGGACTTTTATTGCAGAAGAAAAATAACTTTTTGATATACATTTTTTATGTATATCAAAAAGTTAATTTTGTATGTATATTAACTTTTAATATACATTTGCTCTCAAGCAATGAAGTTTTTATCTATGCATAGGATGAAACTATTGCTAAGAAAGGTGCAGAAGAGGTCACCTCTACTTTTTTTTAATTTTATTATTAATTATTTAAATGGAGATATTAAATACTAGGAACGATTTTGTGATTCATGTGCGGGTCAAAATAAAAAATCCACAATGATTCGTTTTTTTGAAATTATTTTTGAATTTATTATTGAAATTATTCAGAGAAAAGATTTGTTTTAATGAAGATATCATTTCCTGAAAGAGGCCATTTCTATCTTGAGTGTGATAAAGACATGGGTCTTTTTAATTGCAAGGCACATGCAAGCACACCTTCAGATTGGCATGAAATATACAGAGCTGCAAGAAAAAAACCAACTCCGTATAACGTTGTTGAATTAAAACAAGATATGATAAAAATTTTTTAAAACCCATGTATAAACCTGATGTCCTGTTCCTATGAGGCCTCTTAAAGAAATAATATTCTCAAGCAAAGCACCAGGATAAATCTTTCATAGAGACTCGTGGAATAGACTTATATTTAATACCACTATTTTGTCTAATGCCATGTGCTCAAAAAAAGCGGTTAATATTGTTGAGCCTGTTAGACTGTATCAGAAAAAATTGTTACTTCTGCAGCCAAATACAAAGATCTTAAAGATCTAAAGAAATTCACATCAGTCCTTGAACTTTATGACACTTTGGAACATGATGAAACTCACGATAATCTAATAGATGAATTTCTGAAGATTAAACAAAATATTAAAATTGATTTCTTTAATTATTTAGTCAAAACTATTTCTTTATTTAAAACATTAGAAAAGTGTTTTAAAATGTTTTTGTTTTCGCATTTTTATTTTGTATTTTTCTTGTTTTGTTTATGAATTTTAGAAGTTTTGTTTCATTTTTTTACGTATGTGATACTGAGACTATCCAGCTCTGATGGGCAGATTTGTGGATGCACTACCCCAAAGAGAGGGAGAGGGGCTGAGCGATTTTAGGTAGTCCTTTTTAAAATGTATAGAGCTGGTTTTCTAAGTAGTATAAGTGCAAATTTTTAGAATATGCGGCCTTGCTACAGGATTTGCGGGGTAATTATTTATAGTCAAGTAAAAGCAACTGGGAATACAATCCCGAAAAAAACACTGGCTTCAAAAGCAGATGAATGTCGTTCAACCGGCCGAACGATCATTTTATTTACACCATTTTTATTAAAATTAGTCTAATAAATCTTGTGTTGAATTTATGAACATTACCAATGGAAAAAAGTAAAAAAGGGAAAAAAAGGCAGTCTACTTCGACACTCTTTTACAAAAATATTCCTCTAGCTTTCTTTAAATAAATTGTCTAAGAAATATTTCAGTATAATGAGGTTGTATATTGGAGACTCTTGAAAAAAATAAAATGAAAACTACTTTTTATTTCATAGTTACTATTAAATATGATTTCAATATTTAAAATTCAAATAACTAAAAACTAAAAAAGTGCGACTCCGCCGTTTTTTCCCGTGTGGTCTTTATATATTTATACATATATACATATATATACACACACACACACACACACACACACACACACACACACACACATCTTTCATTATTCAGGTGAGACACCGTTAGAATTAAAGTGAGCAGAGCATACTTTCAAAAACTTGGTTGTTTTTCTTTTGCCTATTAGCTGCTTTTGCCTACTCGCAGCACCTCTTAAATGACAACGCTAGCATTGACATTTAAGAGTATTGTTATTATTAATAGCAGTAGGAAAGCTACGGAAAGACATCTTTTCACGGTATGCACTAGTTGAGCAACCGCTAACAAAACATGTACATGGCTTAGTTTTGCTAACAAGGATGAAATAATCTGCAGTTTCTATTTAGAAAAAAAAAAAAAATCTTTTACACACTAATAAAACAATTTTTTTAAAAGTGTTCAATAAAAATAAATAAACCAACTTGCTATAATTGAAAAATCTCTTCACTCGAACTTTTATTTCACCTATGAAATTCGAATTAGAGAAGTTGTACTTTATTTAGTACATTCTAAACTTTATATAGTAGATTCTAAAAAAATTTGAGGTCAGGGTTAGGGTTTTTAGGGTTTGACATATACGGTTTTAGACCGACATTTAATAATAGTAGGCTATTGTAATTGCTCGTTGTTGCAATTATTATTAAATTTATTATTTCAGTTTATATCACCGAGATGTATCACCTAGGTTTTACATAGGTTAAATGTCTTTTGCAAAGAACGGCCCAATTGCGATACATTTTATTAATCATTTTTGCATAAATATGTATTAGAAGGATTGGGGGCCATTACAATAGGCTATTATTGTTGTAATGGCCTGTTGCTAGTATAATAAACATTTTCTTAAATATAATTGTTGTATAATCTAACTTGTATCTACTTTAAATATTTATTTTATTTTACAATTTCCTTCAAATGTGAATAAAGTACTATTCTGATCTTTTCAATTTGCTTTTATAAATTAAATAAATGAATGATGCAAAGATCAGGTATTAATTATTTCTTATAAATTAATGTAGGCCTATTGGAAATGGTCAATTTGAGTTTTCAATTGGTTAGAAATTGTTGGCGGATGGGGCTTTACAAAAACCCCATCTGGGAGAGCTTACAGCGCCCTCCAAGACCCCCGACCATCGCTTAGTTAGTTGTCTTTATTGCCCCGCCTCAACTAAAAATCAGACCCTGCCTTCTTCAAATCTTCTGCACAGCCTAGCTTACAGATTATAAACCTTTTGATGCTGCTCGTTGTCTAAAATCTAAATGTATAAACGAGCATATTATTTTACGTCACTATTTGTACCATTGCAATGTATTAGAATGATTTTTTTATTTTTATTAATTTGTGTATTTTACTTAATTGTCAATTCTTAAGTTAGCGTCAAAGAAAAACTCATTATTGAGTTTGCTAAAATAATATAACTAGTTTGCTTATATAGACAAAATGTAAAAGTATTTATAACCTACTACAACTTGTCTAAAACAACAAAGGTATATATATATATATATATATATATATATATATATATATATATATATATATATATAAATATATATATATTCGTAATATATATAGATATTTATAATCAAATATAAACTGTTTTTTTTGTAGAGAAATGATGATGTATTAAAATATGAACCATGCTTGAAAGATATAAAAGCTACAGTTTAACTGAAACTTTAAAAATCCCTATTGATAAGTCGGCTGTGTCACCGAAATTATCATCGACAACTCAACCTTTACCAAACGTATTGAATCAATCATGAAAAGTTAATCTAAATATTTCTACTTCTGATGTACAGGTTGCTTTAAGATTGGATAACATAGACTTTTTAAGTATACGTTATAGTTACTTTTTTAAGTGTTTTGTTTATACTTAGTTCATTAATAAAAAGAAACGGTAATAGACCAGGATTCCCCCTTATTATATGAGCAATTGAATAAATTCCTTTAATAATTTTAAAAAACTAAACTTTCATTTTATGCGAAAGAAGATTTTCTTTTTATGTAGAACGTACGTATGTACGTAGTTTGCTTGATGAGCATCAAACAAGAAAGCTTGTTTTGGGAGAATATGATTCTACAGGTGCACTTTTAGGCGTCAAGATATGATCCACATTGTTGTGTGTCAAGATATGATCCACATCGTTGTGTGTCAAGATATGATCCACATTGTTGTTAACTCAATGGTCCATAGAGTTGGAAATATGTAAGTTTATGTTTATTTCCTTAATTTTATGGAACTATTGACGTAACACTGAAAATTTTTGTTTACAAAATTTTTTTATTAAGTTATTTTGAAAAAATTATCAAACATTTACTTAATATAAGTTTGGCTATAAAAATATTTTCGTTAATATATATGTTTTAGGTATCCTTCACAAAAACCATATCTAATCTTGAAAAAAGCTATTATTACTGTCTTTCTAAAGTTGCATTCTGGTGGAAAACAAAGATATGTGGGACTGTTAGATCCATTTTATTAATTTTTCCCTTCTTTTTTATACCTCCCTATGTCCGAAGAGGCCACTTATGTCGAGGATTATTTTTAATAGTAGTAAACTTATAATTTTTAGTGTTTTTATCTTCACAATTTGTCAATTATAAGTCAAGTTGTCTATGAGGTAATAAAATCTAATTAAAAAAAAATTCTATTGTTAGGAAAACTATTATTATCCAAAGTATGTAATGGGTAATATGAAAAAGATCCTTTTCACAGCTACATAGAAAATAGGCTGAAAACTATGCGTAAACATCTTGGTATTCATGTACAAGCACGTCGAAAGAGAGTTACTGTTTTAGCAGAAGAATTCCAAACGTCATGAATTTTAATGTTTAGTATATTTTTCTTCGTTTAGTCAAGACATTTACCTTATAGTCAGTATTGTAATTAGTTTTCCTAATAAATCAAATAAAAAATAAAAAAATAAATCAAGTTAAAATATTCTTTTTAAATATATTAAAATTAAATTTATTTTTTTTCTTATATATTTAATTAAATGTAACTGCTTATAAATTTATCTTTTTTTTAATAGTACCTTTCTCAAAAGAAGAACTAAGTATGATTGGAGTATGATAAACCTTTGGTACCAAACCCATGTGTTGATGTTTGCTACGATAATATAGACCATTGGCCAGAATACAGAGATTCAAAAAACAAATGTAGATTCTGCAAAACTGGATTTAGTAGAATATTGTATGAAATGTAAAATAGCTCTTTGTCTGACACAAAATGAAAATTGTTTTAATGCACTTCATAAAAAATAAGTATTAGATGTATTTGAAGTATTCTTGTTATATAGGATTAAATAAGTATATGTAGCAAACTTTTTTCTCTTGTGTTGATCTAATATGTATATACAATATAGTATTTCATTTGCTCACTTCAAATTCACATGCTCTTTATTATTCTTATAATACCTGTTGTAACTGCATCTATGTTGTCAACTTTCTTTTGCTAAAAAGTTCACCTGGAAAGTAGGGTTGTTCGCCGAAAAACAAAACTTGCGAAAATTTTGCATCTTTATCTTCCGTAATAGAATTGTTATTGCGGAAGTTGCACATGCAAAAATGCACATTCCGAAACGCACTACACGAAAATATAAATAAATAAAATTCCGTAATAAAGCATTGCGAAAGATAACTTGCGAAACAAATCATTTCGTAAGAATACTTACGAAATAGTTCCTTACGGAAGGAGCATCCCGAAAGGTGCAGTTACGAAATAGACGCAAAAGATTTTATGTTACGATATATTTAAGATATTACCTGTTAACAGTTTAAATAATAAACAATAAAATTATAAAAAAATGCTGTCAAATGATTCTTGAAATGTATATACAAATATACCTAATATATATATATATATATATATATATATATATATATATATATATATATATATATATATATATATATATATATATATATATATATATATATATATATATATACAGTGAGTCCAAAAATTATTGGCCCACCTTTGCATAACTACTTTATTTATGCTGGCATATAAGAACTATAGGAGAGAATTACTAAATGTTAGTATCATCGTGTCGTCTGTTATCACTAGTATATATACAACAAGTTTCAGCTTTCAATAGACATTTCTCTAATTCGATTGCGCAACCATTTTCTCATCATGAAAAAGAGGCCAGTAAGGACAAAAATGTAAACAAATGGCGAAAAACTACTCGAGTAATATTTTTAAATAAGTTAATTATCTAATAAATTATGTATGGATTTAATAGCGACTGCCTTAAAAATAAAATAAGTTAGTATCTAATTATATAAACAGAAATAGTAAAATAGAAAAAATTCAAATTTGAAAAAATGTGTATCTTTAAAAGAAGATGTGTACAGAAGATGTGTACAGAAGATGTGTAGATTTAATAGCGACTGCCTTAAAAATAAAATAAGTTAGTATCTAATTATATAAACAGAAATAGTAAAATAGAAAAAATTCAAATTTGAAAAAATGTGTATCTTTAAAAGAAGATGTGTACAATCTATTTACAAAATATGTAAAACCTATTGCGTTTCTCCCGGTGTTCACAAGACACAAGTTCACAATTAATAGTTATATGGACAAACGTTAAATGAAAAAAAATATTTAAAAAACTTAAATAATATATAATAAAAATTTTTTGAAACTGGATTGTTAGCTCAACTATGCAACTACTAGCAACTCCGGATGAACTTGTTAACAAGTCCATCTGGACTTGCACCAAGTCAGTGGACTTTTAGTCATTTTGAATTCGATTTAAAGGTCTATTAAATTAAAATAATTGTTCTTACACTAAAATAAATGAATTTTCCTTACACTAAGAGAAATGCAAACCTTAAAAGAAAATGATTTAGTCAAACAATAAATAGTTTATACTGGTTCATTACCTACAGGAGAATTATTTCTTTAAAAACATCACTCATTTGGCTATTATCCACAAGTCAAAAATGGACTTATCTGGACTAATGTTTGTTAATAGTTTATGCTAATAACAAAATTATTATTGCAAACACTGACTTTGATTAATGCTAGTTTTTAGATATTACTGATAAACTTTTTTTAATAAAAAATATATTTTATCGTGCTTAATAATAAATATTATATTTCTTATATTTTTACTGTTTTATAAGAACTGTTTCATAAAGTTTACATAAGTTTTCATAAGCAGTTTACAGTCCAAATTTGATTAGTTGATCCATATAAAACATTTTTTTTCATTTCATAAAACATTTCCTTTCGTTTTTGCTTTTTTTAATTATTTGTTGTATGGCACATTCCAAATTTTTATGCTGCTTTTGGTGCTATTGTTGTTGACTTTCTATAACCTCTTCGTTCATTTAAAAAGGCAAGAATGTTTAGTGTTACATCTAAAGGTTTACGCAGATCATTAAATAAAAAATCCTATCATAGCTTTTTTTTGCAAAGGCAATTGCTTAACTATGAAAAACAAACATCAGAGCCAAAAAAATTAGTTTACTAACAAATGATAATGCACCAGAAAGAGCAATTCCAACTAATACTTTATAGGTAATGCAGTAAACTGTACGTTGATAGGTCTTTGACAAAACAATTTGATACAATTAATAACTTTCACTTGAGGATATGTCTCTTTAAAACATTTTGGTATATTATGTTTAAGTGATTTAAATTTGGCCAAAATTTGTTTTGCACAAAATTTTAAGGTGTATAAAACTTGGCTGTGTATATAAGGTATTTCTAAGCAGATTGGTGCTTTAATTAACCAGATAAGTAAGCAAGTAAAACTTCTTTAAGTAAAACTTCAAGTCTAAGCTATGTTAAAAACATAAATAGTTGGTCAATCAGTTTCATTTTTGACCGAGTATGGATTCTGGTGTGAAATATAAAGGAGATGAAAACAATTCTTTAGGTAGCCTTTTCTCAGAAAATTATTTTCCATGTTTTCACATTCTTTTTCAAGATTTAAACATTCAAATAAAACTTTTCATTTTTTCATGCCAGTAAATGAGTTGAAATATTTAAAATATTTAACTTTCAACATTTTCGAAGTTAAAAATATAACTTTTGAATTGTTTTTTTTTCATGTTTTTGAACTTTTATATTCTTCAAGCAAGCTTCTATAACTTTCATGACATACTTCCAACTTTTATCAATGAATGTTTTTTTGGATAACAAAAGTTTACATTTTTTATAATCAACTTTTTCCGTAGAATCGATTATTAAATATTAGCTGTAAAATCTAGATATTTTGACTTTTTTCATGGAGATTTTCTAGGTTATTTCTTTTGCAGTGTGTTGAATGTCAATAATTCGTTTTTCCAAGCTTTGTAAACATCGAATTTTGTAAGCATCAACAATTTTTCTCCGTATTGCTATTGTAAAACGAACTTCCACATAGTGTTATAAAACAATACATTCTTCTTCAATCTTTTTTCATTTCCTTGTTGGAGAAAGACTTGTTTAAAAGAGAGAAATTATTATTTAAATTTAATCATTTTGAATTTGAGTTTTTATCAGTTTATATTTTTGTCCTTACTGGCCTTTTTTTCAAGCTGAGAAATTAGTTGCGTAATCGAATTAGAGAAATGTCTATTGCTAAAAAAAATGCTAAGCTAGAAAAAAGTAATTAATCAACCAAAAAAAAAAAGTCGCGAAAAGATTTTTTTTAAGAAAAAACTAATCACAAAAGTGTGTGTAGCAATCGCGATCGCGATACGCTTAATACGAGCCCTGTAAGACTTTTTTATAAGTTCTAAACTATTTAAAACTATTACTTAATAACTTTTTTTTAACGACGTCTTTCAACCGAATGCTATTATACTGTTTTTGCAAAACTAATTTAAAAAACTTGATTAAAACTTTACTATTTAATCACGACTTTTTTTTACTTGAAAATCGAAGTAGATATTCTAAAGTTGTTGTGACGTACTAACGTGATTTTTAACGACTAATAATCGAGTTTCAATGGTGAAAAAATAAAATCAAAATGGAGTTGTTTTTTAGTGATTTCGGCAATTGCTTTTTGTTAGCATGCAATTTATTATTACAATTTAGAGAAAAAGAAAAAAAACTTACATATTTTTTTTTATGCTTTTTCATATGAGATCATATGTTAGGAGCACTTAGGGATCCCTTTAAAATAATATCAAAATAATAAAATTAAATAAATATCAAAATAATAAAATTAATTTTACTTTATTCTCTGGTAAGATTCAATATCACGATTTAAATTCTCATCTACAATCTCATATACAAAAGGTTACTGTAAAAAAGAATGAATATGAAAAACACAGATCAATAATACTCATTACACAAAAACTTTACTCTATTGAGTTTAAAAATATATAAAATATTGTAAAATAAAGTTAACAAATAAGTAAATAAAGATGATTATTTTATTTAGCAATGTTATTCATCTTCTGAACTAAATTATTTAATGGCATTGGAAAACTTGATGCAGGCATCATTTTCTTGGCTTGTTTGTTTTTTTGGTCTTGTCTAACTTTTTTTCTGCCATTGCGGTCTGATCCACGACGCAAAAAACGCACAACCTCATATTGAAAATCTGATTCAGTTGCTGAAGTTGTTGCAGGATTTCTTTTTACATCTCCTAAAAATTAATTTAAGACTTTTATTTAACTATCTAGCAGGAAAACAAAAAATATATTTTTTAACTTAATTTCAGACAAATAAAGAATTTTTTTTAAAGCAATTTATTAACCAATTTTATTTATGTATTTATTAATTTTTTATTTTATATAGTTAAAAAATAAATTTTATTTATTTATCAACTATTTATCAACAAATAGATTAGTAATTACTAAATTACACACAAGTAATTATTAAATTAGAGTAACAAGCCCCTACAAAAAAAATTACTTTAAAGCAAGTGTAAGTCTTTGTTTTACAAAGTTACTTTCATTGTCATTTATGGTAATACCAGACCAGTTAAGTTTACAGCAGAGGTTATTAGTGAATAACGCAAAGGACATTCTATGGAAAGCCTCCTTTAAAGTCTGGCCTCCTTTACTTGCCACAGCTATTATCTACAAAAAAAATTGAAAAATCATCAGTAATATATATACTGAAGAATATTTCTTAAAAAAATTAAAAAAAAAAAAAATCAATTTAATGCCATTAATTATTGCATAACATTTATTAATAGGCTTTATGTCCTTTATTTCTGTTTATAAATGATCTAGCTGGTGTACCACAAATAAAAGCTGATATAGCAAACTTATATACTTTACCATTAATACTAATACCAGAATCAAATAAAGCAATACTTTCATTAACAAACATTTTTAGAAATTCATTACGGTTTTTTGGTTTAGACCTACTATAAAAAAGACTAATTATAAATGGGGTTTTATTGTGTTGAATATTGTTTATCCACATTTTTTATTAAACCAAATATTGGCCAAAATTGTCCAATGCTGCTTTTAAACAATGGTAAATCATCAATGTTGACTTAAATTGGTATACAATCCTTTTTCTTTAAAAAACTTAAATTATTACTAAAAATACCTTGTTTCTTATGTGAAAGTCTTTATTTAATTTGTTCTTTATTTAATTTGAAAAAATTAAATAAAGAACAGATGCTTTTAAATAAGATAAATCACATTAAAACATGAATAAAACTAACAACCAAAAATAACCTTAAATTGTTCAATGCACATCTATTTGAATATGACAGGTGACTTTTAACGGTCAGAATTGCTAATTGTTAAATATTTTATTAAATATTACTAAGAATTATGTCAAATGAAAGCAGATTTATGCCAACCAATTTCCGTAAACATATTTGTCTACTTCATTATCAGGAAAGTTTTCTATTAGAGACTTTTTTCTCAAAGAACTGCAGCCTTGATTTGTCCTAACTTCAGGGTAGATCGGCAAGAGTCTCCAGGTTTTGCTACGAAGAAGGCCTACAGGTGATGAATATTTGAAGCAACTGAGAGATGAAGCAGCAAAGAAAGGTGACACTCCTAGAAAAAAGGCCACTAGAAAAAGGAATGTAATATTCATAAATGTAATACTTATAGAGGTCATGGAGAACAATGGGTCTGCTGTGAATTATGTGATATTTGGTACCATGATAAACGCACAGAAACTCTAGATGGGGCTGATATTTAAGTCATGGAATGGATCTGTGAGATTTGCCTATCTAGAGTTTATTGGCCCCATTTTTTAAACTTTGAGTCATTGTAACTTTACACAGTGGCTGACCACTGTATATCTATACATATACAAATATATAAGTATATATATATATATATATATATATATATATATATATATATATATACGTATATATGTTTATATATATATATATGTATATATATATATATATGCATTTATATATGTATA
The DNA here is from genome assembly GCF_022113875.1 of Hydra vulgaris. Lineage (NCBI taxonomy): Eukaryota > Metazoa > Cnidaria > Hydrozoa > Anthoathecata > Hydridae > Hydra > Hydra vulgaris. Next base: position 6,220,278 of record NC_061167.1, on the reverse strand, counting down.
TATATATATATATATATATATATGTATATATATATATATATATATATATATATATATATATATATATATATATATATATATATATATATATATATATATTTATATGCACATGTTAATATAATGTATCAATTTTTAATATGACTATAATAATAATAACAACAATGCATAACGCAGGTTGTTGAGCAATGGTTTATAATCAAAATTTATTATGGCTGGCGATAAATATAAAGAGAAGTTTGAAAGAGTATTTGTAAGGTTGTGAATGGAAAGTCAGATATAAAATTATATATCTTTAAAAATCAGTTTGATACTTTGATGCTATTTTATTTTTAACTTTTTTATGTATTTGATGCAAATTACTCAGGCAATACCTTTTTAAGTGGAGAGCGTCATGTCAATCAAAGTGACTGCTACAGTTGCGGAAATAAGAAAAGAAATAATAAATTCATTAAAATGCGCACCCGACAGATCGAATGGCAGTGGTTGGCACTTAAACAAAGATTCACCAAATAACATTCAAAATTAAACATTTATATTTTTTCTTAGTTGTTCTGGAACTATTTTTGAAATCAAACATTTTTTTAAACATGCAACTCTGTTATTTGCATTGTATATATATTCCCTTGAAGGAAATTAGTTGTATCTGATTAATTTACGTAAAATATAATATTCTTTGCGTAATTTTTGCTTTTTTATTGTGTTGTTTAATATATGAAATAAATAAAGAACAAAATTCAACGGAGTTTCAATGTTGTTCTAACGTCTTATCAACTTCGTATATACCGAATATCACCGATTTAAAGTTGAAATATGGTCGATATGTAGTTAATAAGACGTTAGAACAACGTTAAAACAACATAATCATTGACGTTGTTTCAACGTCGCAGTTTGCAACGACTGATTTTGATTTTAATTCCACTCAGCTTCAACGTGGCATATGGTCAGTTTTCTACGTTGTTTTAACGTTATTTCAACGTCATTGAATATGCTGGGTAATACCTAGAAACTCTATGTATAGTGTTTAATCTAACTCTAAAATTATATCAAACGTCTCTTCAGAATTATACGAAAAAGACTAAATTGCTTTTGAGAAATCTTTTAAATACCTTGGTCATATAATCTAACATGACCGAATCAATGATCTTAATATAACCAAGAAGTTGAAGGGTTTTCAAACATATACGAATATTCTAATTAGACGCTTTCATTTATGCTCTACCAACTTAATTGTTTAAATCTTGTTGCATTTGGTTTTAATGTGCTCCTTAGTGGCGAAAATATACTGATAAAACAAAGGCACGCCTTCAGTATTGCTACAACAAATGTGCTAAATTGTTTATAGTTCACAACAAGTATGAGAGTATGTCTCTAATGCTTTAAGAGACTAGCGGCTAAATCCTGAGATTGCTCCCTATTTTGATTGGTTCAAAAATTTAAAGCTTGTCAGAGTCCGAAAAAATATTTGTTCGTTTGCCGGATATCTATAGATATAGATATATTTACCTCATTTGTATATAAAGATGCTTAATACGACCACGCTTCGCATTAAATTTTTTTCTTGCCTTCTAGCTTCATTGCTGACTGGTATAGCAAAATTAAATATTATTGCAACAGATTAAGATATTAAGTTTGAAATACATATTTTTTATTAGTGCAGAATCAGAGGTTCAGCAGAATTTGATGACTTACAAATTGTTTTTAAGTGGTTTGTGTTACTAGTACAACGTATATGTATTATAGATTTTCTTAATATAGGATTTACACTTTTGGTTCTAGATTTAATTTTTTTTTGAATTATACTTACAACGTGTTACTGTTTTTATATCTGGTAATTATTTATATCTGTAACACCTATAGTATATGTGTACTCTAACACCTATATTATAGGTGTAATCACCTATAATGCACCGTAACACCTATAGTATATAGTATATATTTAGTGGTAAATAGGCCTATTGCCCCAATAATTAGTGCCCATTACAGTATTTATTTATAAATACATGTAAATGAGTTTGTATATATATATATATATATATATATATATATATATATATATATATACATATATATATATATATATATATATATATATATATACATATACATATATATATATATATATATATATATATATATATATATATATATATATATATATATATATATATATATATATATATATATATATATATATATATACATATACATATATATATATATATATATATATATAAATATATATATATATATATATATATATATATATATATATATATATATATATATATATATATATATATATATGTTTGAGCAGAGATGTATTAATGTATATGTGTGTGAAACTTAAATTTTTTTCAATTGTATTGTTGAGTTTAATCTTTTTTTATTAAAAAATGATGTTTTTTTTTTTATTTCAATTTTAGTGCAGAATACATTTTTTTAAAAGTGCGTAATAAGGTAGAAAATGTACCTTTTGTTTTTTGTTTTTGTTATCTGGTAGATTGTCACTAAATAAAATTAACTTAATAAGAACACAATCAAAAACTATAATCGGAATGATGCCTTTTAGTCTCATAAACAATATACAAAGTTTGTGGAAGATTACTCCATCAGAACAAATCAATTTTTTGTTGACAAGAGTAAAAATATCAATTAATCAAACGGTCAAATGAGCTATCTCTTCGAAATAAAAATGCTGCTGGTTTCCATTGTGTAGAGTGCAGGTTAGGAAACTTTAGTTATCAAAGTTTAACATCTTTTTATGCTTCACAGAGTTCAAACAATTAAATTAGCAGTGGAGATAATATGGTTTAACTCTCCAAAATTGTTTGTTCATAAAACAAGTGAATGGAATACAATGGATTATATAAAGCAATACCTCGATGAAGAGTTTTTTAAACAAATAGCATTTTGCACTAATGTCAATTCAACAAATCGAACTGATAAAAGTTTAAATACCACATCAATGGAAGTTCAACATTTTATTGGCGCTAGGTTATTGATGTCTAGCATATCATATTCCCAACTGCAGATGTGTTGGCAAAAGACTCTTAGATAACCAGCCATTGCTGATGATATATCAAGAAATAGATATTTTTAGATCCGAAACAGCTTGAAGGTTGTCGTGGACTCTGATGTGACAGGTGAGCAAAAAAAACTAGATCGTCTGTAGAAAGTCAGAACCATAATGAATCGTGTCAGAAAAGGCTGCCTTTCAAGAGATGATATGGTTTAACTCTCAAAAATTGTTTGTTCAAAAGATCCATATCTACATATCCTTCACAACATTTGATTAAAATTGAAAAGAGTGCTGTCATCAGATCACATGTGCATATTTCAAATATTTTAAATTCAGTTCAAGTTGATTTAAAGGTAATTTATTTTAACTTGGTAGGTAATGTTGAGCAATACATATTAACCTCTTCAGATCCACGCAAGTTCTGCATAAATATTTCAATATTTGTGTATGTTTCTAAATCATAGACACATAAATAGACAACCAAAAAACTTTTAGCTTATTCGTAAATTGCATCAGGAAAAAGAATAACTAAAAGTGGTGGCATGTGTTTATTTATTTTTTATCTTCATTTTAACTAAACCGATTTATATTTGTAACATTATTATTTCTGTATTTTATATTTTGTTTGTATTTTTTATTTATTCAAATAATTTATTTACAAATTTATTTTGATTTTTGTGTAACACGAACAAGAAAAATTGAAAAAATTGAACAGCAACACTTATAGTCTCAGAAAACGTTAAAGGAGTTATAACTGTATGCGCTTGTTATTCTCACTATGGGCATAGAATTCAATATATTTCTTTAGCAGTTTGTCAAAAAAGAGAAATTGCTAAAAAACTGCTTACGGGAGTAACTAAAAATCGGATTTAGATGAAATTAGAACTGATATTAGATATTTAAAAAATAGAAATCAGACTTAATAATAAAAATGCAAAAAACACATTAGAAAAATGTGCCATATCAATTTGGTGAAAATAGTGTTTATAGTGTTTGGTAAAAATAGAGTTATATTCCACTTATATGCTTAATGACTTTCTCTCGCCACAATATTAGTTTTAAATTAAAAGAAAATTTAGACAGCGTTTACCCAATTCGATAATGAGTGCAGCGATAGTGAGTGATACTATGCAGCGTTTTGTAAAGTTTACATATGCCCTCCTCTAACATTTTGGTGTACCGGGCAAGTTGATAAAGCTTGGAGAAAAGAACTGCATAAATAGGTACAGAATATTCAAATCTAAGCAGATATATATATAAACGAATCCTATTTTATTTACAACTAAATGATCGTAACCTATATGATGATTATCTACAGTTATTGTGTTACTTGCGATCTTGAGTTTTGATACAGTTATTTGCAGAATATTTTGAAAGATTTTATGTATGCATTAAACAGATTTGGCCATTTTTACAAAATATAAAGTGTCTTACAAAATACAAAGTGTCTTACAAAATGGTATGTTCTCATATATAGAACTGCACTTGTATGGATTTTCTTACTAAAAATATCCCATGTAATCATATTTATTTAGCACATCGTGTCATAAACCTACAGCAAATACTTGTTTATTTGCCGACAAAGTATACTGATTCAAGCTTTGGAAATTTGTAAATGATAATTTAAAAGAAAACATTATTAAAAATTTATCAGATCTAATTGGTTTAGTATCCTCGACTATAGCATCAGATGAGGGTAGTTTGAAGAGCTTACGAAAAAGTATTTCCTTAGCTGAAAACAGTTTTTTCAGTTTGAAAACTGATAGGATTTAAGAACTCCATTATAAATTACATGTACCATAATAAATTAAAAAAAAAAAAAATCATCCAACAACAAGCTTGCAAAACCATCAGCTAATGAAATTATGGAATTATTTATAAAAATTTCTTTTTCAGTTCAACCACAATTTTTTACAGAAATATATAACGTAAATCTTCTACAAACAGCTGATAATGGTACCTCAACATTTGAGGATGTTGTAAAAAAAATTTTTCTAATACCTGATTATCACTCTTTTAAAATTAGAATTTCATTTGTTTTAAACTCTCTTTTTCACTTTATCAACGTTTTTTACATTACCTTAAATTATAAATGAATTTTTAATGTTTAATATGTTGATTAATTGTGAAAATAAATAAGAATAAAAATTATCACACTAGTAACTTTTATAACACAACATACTTATAGATCAAGTGCGATAGCGTTTTCATCGAATAAATCTTAAAATCTTTTTAATCAAAGTAAGTAAGGCTGTTGGATTGCTTTTAACTTATCATTTCCATCCATATAACTACATGTTATATATTTGTATATTTATAAATTTCTTGAAGTTAACAGATATTTGTTGCTATTTATAAAGAATTCTTTGAATATATTTTCAATGTGAAGATTACAAAAAATTTTTGCAATTATTTGGCTAAAAAAATCCTACACTACTAATATGTTGACTGAAAGTGAACTTTAGATGAAAGCCAACTTTCCACATCCTGAAATAACTAATTACGACATTACAAAAAAAAAAAAAACTTGATAGAACCATATGCTTTTGAAAAAACGACAAACAAATGTAAGGGATTTACTATTGTTTTATTATAAAAATAATATAACAGCGTTGACATGTTTTTACTTGTTTTTTTAACATTGAATCGAAATGAAAAAATTTATCTTATATATTTTGCCTTATGTGTTTGAGTGAATTTTCTACAAGTTAACTCAATTTTTTAATTTGTCAGACAAGATATAATTAGAAAATATTCAAGTAAATCTTTTATCAGTGCTTTTCATAAAACAAAGTTGTAGTATACCGCAGTAAAGGATATGATTGAATGCGAAATTTGTGAGATATAGTTTAATCGGTAAGGAAATATTAATCTTTAAATATATCTATTATATTTGCAATAAATAAAATTTATACAAATTGATAATTTATCAAAAGTTTTATTTCTTTTTATGCTCATTGGATTTGTCGTAATGTGATTCCAAAAAGGTTTCTTGATTGAAACGAAAATACCAAAAGTTAAATTCTTTTGAATTCTCATTATATTACTTAGGCACAATATTATAAGAATAACTATTATTTCATAAAATAATGTACATATTTTTAGTAGATATCTCACTATGGATTATTTTTTGCCCAAATAAAAAGGTGTATAAAAAATATTTGTGCCACTCCTACATTTTTTCTTACTTTTTCGTACTTTGGAAACATTTAACAATTTGTTACATTTTAATAAATTTAACATGATTTACTTTATAAATTTATATTTGAAAAAAAAATTATTATTATATAAATATAACATTCTAATTTGTAATTTTTTAAATGCTTTTGCCTTGCTGGAAATATAGGCATAGACGTTTATACTGATATGAGCATATAGTTTGGCTTAACAGTATACAGCTTTTAATTATACTGGTATAAATTGCCCTAATTTTGGTGTTTGTGTCATTTTATCGAATTTTTTTTTGGTATAACACACTTATACCATTTGTTATTGGTATTTTTGAATTTAATTGTCATTTGTGAATTTGGTATAAGGCATTAGGGTTATTTATACTGTTATATATCAACATATACATTTTTCTTTGAGTAGGAATATACAATAATATTCATAACTTAATTTAAATATTCATATCTTAATTTGGTACATTTTTAACATATTGCTATAGATTATACTGTGTTAATAAGTATATGTTGAGTGCAAAGAAAAAACAGCAAAAAGAGTAAAGGGATAAAAAGTTTAATTTGTAAATAAGTAAATTAATATATTAATTTTTACTTTCTTTCCGATCTTTATCTTCAATTTTTAATCTTTTCTAAAATCATGACAATTATTCGCAAGTTATTGAAACAAAAATGTTAAATTTTGCTAATTACTATTTGCTATTTTATTTAACTTGAGAGACATAGCATACTGTCAATTTAATTTCTATATGTTACAAAGCTGAGAAATAATCTTATTATTGTTTGTGCTGTTTATATATTTAAATATATATATATATATATATATATATATATATATATATATATATATATATATATATATATATATATATATATATATATATATATATGTATATATATATATATATATATATATATATATATATATATATATATATATATATATATATATATATGTATATATATTGCGTCAAAAATTACTCTATAAAACGCAATTTCAATAAGTGTTTTTTGATCTTAGAATGTAAATATCTACATTCTAAGATCAAGACACTTTAAATTTTATATTGGATCAACTGTTTATAAATCTTGATGATAATTTATAAACAAAAGAGCCAATAAGAAATTTGATATGGCTTACAAGTAAGTAATTATTCCCCCAATAATTAAACAATATGTTAAATATATTATGTAAAGCAATTACTAATTAAATTAAGATCAGTTAAAACAAGTCAACTCTAACAAATGGCGCTTAATACTAATAAGTTGACAATTTGTTTTCCTATATTGGTTCTTTGTTAAAACTTCATTAAAGTTAACTAGTTTTAACACCATATTGCTACTTTATTAAATTCCCCAACCGCAACACTTATTTTCAATATTAACACACAATTAGGTAACATCAACAATAAACAAATCAAAAAGAATTTAAATACTTTAATTCAACAATGTGACTCTGCGATGTCACTTTAGTTTTAGTAACCAAGCCCACCACGACTCTTTATGACGCCTAGGGTTAGTTTATATTTAGCGCCTTATCCAAGTAATTCAAAAAAGTTTTATTACAAAACCAAATCCCCAAAAATTTAAACCTTTTTTAACTGAACTCATTTTAGATTATTTAATCTAAGAAGACTGGTCTCCAGTCATTGCAGATCTTAGCGCTTTCTTGACTAGACCAAGATAACCAAAACACAGTTCATCCTTGGCAACGGTAAATGGAACGATCTTAAAAAGAGTAGTAAAATGCGTATTGATTCGAAGAGACTAAGCGAGAACTAGCGCTTCAGGGTATCTAAACGAGCTTCTTAAATAAATTTTCTTCATATCCATCGTTTACATAAATATGTACCCATGATCACAGTGAGATCATATTCACGATGAAATATTGGTAATTTTTGCATTCAATTGCGTGGAACATTCTTATAAAAAGTAATTGTTTAATGAATTGGATTTTACTCTTAGATGGGAGTTGCTATTAAAAAAAAGCTTAAAGATATCATTTTAACGATTGATATTGATATAAATGTATATTTTTTAATAACCGCTATTAATCGTTTCTAAATTTTTATATATTTTCTTTTAGAAAAAGTTTTTGTTAACATTAAATACAATTGACCACTGTTTTATGTTGTAATTTTGTTAAGTCGATTTATTATTTTGCTCTTGAATTTTATTTCTTGATGAAAAGACCCAAGTTGACATAAGAACCTAACTTGATAGAAGTTACTAATTGTTCAACATCTTCACCTGATTCAGAGCAGCCATTAACACCATCCCAATTCAATAACTTTCGAATAGCCTTGTTAATGGTCTGACTAATTTTCTTTAAATTTATATTTAGATACTTGTTCATGTTGCAACAGAAAAAAAGTGTTAAATATTTTGTATTTTGTATTGTATTGTAATGTATTATATTTTGTATTTTGTATTGTATTGTAAAACGCATCTCAGAAGCTTTCATTGTTGCTGGACTGAAAGTTTGGAAACTTTTAATCCTACTCTTCAATTTTAAGGCAGACTTCACTCTACTCCATATTCTTTAGCATCTTATGCAGATACTTTATTGATCATTTATTACAAGAAGATCTCTCTTAAGAACAAATGTCCTTTTATTACTCTAAGAAACTAATGTAAAAAGGTCCGGTCTGATGTTAAGCTCTGTTATTCTCTGTAAGTCTAACGTAAGTCTAAAAGTAAGTCTAACATTTAATCTTAATTATATAATATTTATTGACATTTGATTTTTAAAAAGTACTAAATAAATGGTTCCAATTCTTCAAAACTCTAGAAAAAGACTTTGACTTCTGTAACTATTCTACGATTAGCCTTTGCCTTGTTGTTAGTTTCTTTACATAAAGGCTTTGAGTTTATTAAATTATTTTTTCCTAACTGCAGTAATAAAGTTATTCTTGAAGGCACTCTTCATTATAATAAGTAACTTTAAAGTTTAAAGGGTACCACAAAGTATCTTGTGGTACCCTTGTTATACTCTCAAACCTTTGCTCTTGTATTGATTCTTATCTCCAATATCAATTTTCGTTAAAATTTAACATGTAAAGTGACTCTACTTGTTGTTCACTCAACTTATACTCGTGTCTTGACAACTTTTTCCTCTTGTATTCACTATGGCTGTAAATCCTGGCTCGTGTTCGTGAACGGCTTGACAAGAGCTTGTTCATGTTCGGCTCGAATGGTAAACGAGCTGGGCTTAAACAAAAAATAAGGCTCGTTTATTAAACGAGCCGAGCTTGAACATCATAGGCTCGATTATATATATGCATGCATATATGTATGTATACATATGTATTTATATAATATATATATATATATATATATACATGTATATATGTTTGTGTATATATATATATATATTGTTTGTATATATATATATATATATATATATATATATATATATATATATATATATATATATATTTATATATTTTTGTAAATGTATATATATATATATATATATGTATTTTTGTATATATATATATATATATACACATATATATATATACATATAAACATATATATACATATATATATATATATATATATATATATATATGTATATATATATGCCTGTATTTATGTATGTTTGTATATATATATATATATATATATATATATATATATATATATATACATATACATATATATAAATATATATATATATATATATATATATATATATATATATATATATATTTATGTATATATAAATTATAATAACATATATGTAATAAATAAAATAGTGATATTATATATATTAGTAGTATATAATAAAAATATTGTCTTAGTGTAACCATATAAGATATGACCCATATACATTGGAACAGTGGAAGCTTTGGTTTGTTGTGCAAGTTCATTGAAAGATGATAGTCAAGAGAAAAAGGTAATGTTATTCTCTTAGTCATTTTTATGATATCTTTTTTAATTCAAGTTGTTATTTCAACTGATTTTGTAGGTTGGTCTTGAAAAAGAAAATTTAAATGTTGTTATTCCAACGGTTTTTAATTCTACTATATGAAAAGGTAGATAATTAAGGTTCTAATTACGTTTTTATGTAGCATTATATCTCTTTTCAAACTACAATAATTTTGTATATTTAATTATCTAGATTCATTCTCATGCAAGTTTGTTGTAAAATTTCAGATTTTCAGCTATCTTTTGAGGTTCAACTTCAAGTGAATTAGAGAAAAGCTTTTATCTTGTTTCATCCAATGCAATGAGAGCAAGACTTATGTTTGTGAAAATATAATTTGAACTATTAGAGTGCAGTGTTTAATAACAACTATTGTTTGTGAGAGTTTACATTATGTTTAAACTTTGAACATCAAGTTTAAACATTGAACTATTAGATTTAACTTTTATTTTGAATTATTAGACTTGTGGGATTTTATTTCATTATGTTGTTTATTTGCATGTTTAATAGACTGTAGGGCTGTTTATGTTGTTTGTTGATTAGGACTTGCATTATTGGCGCTACTGCAGCCCCTCTATTTTTTATTGTTGATTATGATAGAGAATTTTATGCTGAATAAAAATCGTATAAAAACATAGGTCTGAAAATCAATAGAAAGTGCTCTAATTCAATCTTGAAGTTTAAAAAATTACACTAAAAAACGCTAATATTCGCCATTTTTTTAATTCTCAGTTATATTAAAATTCTTTTCAAATATGATTTTAAAAAAGCGTGGTTTCTATCAACAATTTCGTGCAAAACTGTTAAAAAATGCTCAGCGCATCATTTTCTAATTTATCCCTTGCTTAAACCCTGTCCCAAATCATGTACGTTTAATCGCGCCAATCCCTATTTGTCAGTCGATGTATGAGCATTTAGTTGTGCCAATTCCTAATTGTCAGTCGATGTATGTACATTCAATTGCCCAGTCCCTATTTTTCAGTCGTTGAGTGTACATTTAGTTGCGCCAATCCCTATTTTTCAGCCGATTTTAGTACATTTAAAAAGCAATATTTAAATTCATTTCAAAAAAAATAATTCAAGTTATATAAAATACATTCATAAAACATTTAATTCAATTATAAATTAACTCTGATGACAATAAAAACCGGGTCGCGTAATTAAAAAAAGATTTTCTTATAGATCGATTTTAAAATATTAACTATGATGTAAAACGTATTTAAAAAATGGCAAATATTAGCGTTGTTTAGTGTAATTTTACAACCTTCAACATCAAATTAGAGCACTTTCTGTTGATTTTCAGACCTATGTTTTGATACGATTTCTAATTAGCATAAAATGCTCTATCATAATCAACAATAAAAAATAGGGGGGGGGGGGGGAACTGCAGTAGCGCTGCATTATTTACAGACGAGCCTTTAACAAACAATTATTTATTACTATACGAGCTTTAAACTATCAGGTTACAATAAATACTTTGAGTTTTAAACCAGTTGAGCTCGAGCAACATGTAAAACGAGCCGAGCCCAAACAATACTAATCCTTGACGAGACGAGCTCGAACAAAGATTCTCACGTTCGAAACGAGCTCGAGCTGAGCCTAAACACTCTTATTATGTAAACGAGCCGAGCCCTGGCAAGCCTGGCTCGGCTTTGCTGTGGCCTATAGATTTATATTCTTGAATTAAATTCTGCAAATTTTTGTTAAGTAACAAAACTCATTTAACTAATAAAAAAAAATATTGCAAAGTCTAAAAGCACATTATAAATGTAACGCAGTCACAGAGTAGTTGGTAGAGTGCTTGCGTCATAAGTGAAAGATACCAAGTTCAATAGCCACCATATGGTAGTACTGCGCTCAACTTGCTTCTCTGTGCAGCGGCTTTGGTAGTCAAGGTTTGTTTACAGTGTTATATAGTTGAGAGAGGGTTATAAACACAAGTAGCCTCCTTATCTGTAGTGGCGTTCTCAGCCTTGCGAAGTGAATTAACATACACAATATAACAATAATGATAAATAAGACTTGCTTTAGCTGCTGAGCCTGAGCCACTCTTTCATTGCTGTAAGGTTGCATTTCTTTTATTTTCAACAAATCATGGTCAATGCTCAAACAACCTATTATCTCTAACACAAGAAACCAAAACTCATTATTGTTTGTTTCTTATTCAACAAGTTACATCTTTTGACTGAATCTGTCCCTTCATGCTATGAAAACTTTACAAATCCAAACTTTTTCTTAGCACATCAAAAAAAAAAACTATATAACTTTTACCCATCTACATGTTTTTCTTTTATAAAGAATCTACAACTTTTCAAGCCTTCAGGTAACCATTTTCTAGTATCTTTACAAATTTTTTATTTTAGAGTAACTCATAACTTAATAGTCGCAGCATGCAATCTTGTTGGAAGTTAATTAGAGTTTCAAAATATATAAATATATGCCAGTATTTAATAAATAGTAAATGTAAGCATAAAATTATAATATATTAAGTATAATTAGTTTTCTCTAAGTCTTTATATTGTAAAAAAATTCTTAATAAGTAATATATGGATTTAACATATTTCATATAAAAGTATTGTTTTCCGGCAAACGAAAACTTTATTCGGACATCGGTGAAACCAAAACTTTTGAACCAATTAAAATAAGGAGCGATCTCAGGATTTAGCTGCTCGTTTTAAGAACGTAGGTTGCCATTTTTGGATATGGTTATTTTATACGACAGACATGCTCTACGTAAACAGTTCATGGCTTGAACCTTTTCTGAACAATTCCATGCATTTACTGCATTAATGTCTATGATACGGTATTGCTTCAAGTTAAGTATTAGAATAAGACCCGACTGACGACGTATCAGTATAAAATCGTGATTATTTTAAAATCATCGTAATAAATCAACTATGTGTATAATAATTCGGTCATTCAATTAATAAAGTTCGAAATCCATATTTTAAGGTTAACATTTTTTAAGTAAAAGGTCTGTTGCATATCTGCAACGTTATGCATCAAAAAATCATTTTATCGAGAAGTACGATAAGTTTAAAACAATTATTTTTTTTTTTTGTGCATATCCTTTACATTTAGAAAATTTACATTTGACTCGTCCATCAGTTCAAGTGATGGACGAGTCATATTAAAGCCCTACTTGATCTAGGCAAACTTCCTTTGGTGGTGCAAACTGAGATAACTTACTTTTTTTTTAGCTTTCATTATCTCTGCTAATGTCCCATTGCTAGGGCGACCTCTTTTTAAGGTTTTATTTGTCCAACTTTCATTAAACCAAAGAACTATTCTATGCAAAACTCAAAAAATGTCATTTTTTCTTGGTGATTTTAATTCGAATATAATACTCTAATATAAAGAATTCATGAATATGCTAATGTCTTGTCAATGAAATGATAAAATAAACGCATATATCATTGCTTTTTAATATAAAGTTGCGCCGAGCAATTATACCATCCATGGCCGCCGAGAGCTGTCACGCCGGCTGGGATAGCAATCTTGATTGGAGTCCTTATTTATCAAATTTTCTCTATACTATATATGAAGAACCTTTTATTTTAGGTACCTACATTTCACTTGGCGCTCCTTGGATATCTGCCGCCCGGGACAAACTGTCCCTCGCGACCCCCCTTCCCTCTCCGCGGCACTGATACCATCTATCAAATCAACACCTCTCATGTGACGGTTGTACTCTATTATGTCAAATGGACAGCTAAAGTCTATCTTTTTTTTTTTTTTGTAGAAGCAGTTAATGGTAGTCAATGGTAGCTTGCCTGCATATGTGGACAACAGACTAACTGCTTTATTATCTCATTAGGTCGAAGAGCTTATTTCTATTTCATATATTTCTGCTACAAATTCATAGGATGTTCTTGGAGCATCTTTAGAAATCATTTTTTCTGTCGAAAGTTTGCAATCAGGTATTCTATTGCGACGTACAGTCCCTAAACTTAGTATCCTTTTTTAGCTAAATATGCTAATAGAGCTGGATATATTTAGTAGTTATCAAAGTTCAGCCTGTAATTTTGGTTTGCTGTGATAATGGGAGATAATCTTACCGCAACATTTGCAGAAGCTCCAAAATCTGGTTGATCTATTTCTGTTCTTTTGTTTTCTTGGCCAGAATAAACTTTAAACTTATAAGCAAATCCACCAATTCCTCAAAGTACAATTAGTTTAAAACCCCACATGAATGGTTTCATTGGAATATACTGCTTCTAAAAATAACTAACTTTTGTGGATCATAACTGTTCGTCTACTGACAATTAAGCTTCCAGAGAAACCATAGAACTTTTTAAGTTGAGATGATCAATAATTGGTCTAAATTTGTGTAGTCTATCATGAGAAGGATTTGCTTGAGGTAAATGTTTAGTGTTATCATTGAAATGAATAAACTTTTTTTCCTGGTTTTTGCACACATCTGGTCCACTTTGTGATGTTCAGAAATAAAATTTGCATGCGTGGGTTCAGGTGCGGTATTTTTCTTTCTTTTTCAACTCTTTTTTATTCAGTATATATTCGTTAATTCTGTTTATTTTTTTGGCTGTTGCTTTCAAAATTATTTTGCTTGTTCTTTTAGTTCTCTTTTATGATATTTCCATGTTGTTGTTTTTTTTTCACGTTAAAATAATTATTTCTATTTGAAAGAAATAGTTTTTTTTTATTAAGTGTTTATTGTTAAAATTCCAGAGCTTTTACCTACTTCTATTTTGTCAAGGGTAATCAAGGTTAGAGTAGTCAGTATACCCATCGTTATATGTGGTCAGAATTCCGATTGGTTTGTGTTTTATCTCTTAGTTCTTTACTTAAATAGATTCTATCGAGTCGCCGATAAGAAATATTATTTTTGGCTTTATAAGTGTGTTCTTGTTTATTTGAATTAATAAGACGCTTTGTGTTCTACTTCGAGTTTATTATTTAATTTTTTAATTTTCTCCATCGATAGGCACTTTTTTTTGTTAATATGTGGGTGCCTGTGTTTAAAAAACTCAAGTTCCGAGGGAACGTAAACGTTTAACTAAATATTTTTTTTGTTTGTTTTGTTAGTACGTAATAATAAATATCTTGTAATAAATAAAAAGCGTAATTTAGTGTTAAAATTATTTAAACCTGCATCTCGTTTTTGCTTATTTATTAAACCAGCAACGTTGACTGAGAAAATATTTATTATATTCTTTTATCAACGTCGGGGCAATTTTTATCCCTACGTAACTAAGAATATGCAAACAAGCACATTCTTATTTGGAACGCCAACTTCAGGTGGTTTATTAGTTTCGTGTTGAAATTTTCGTTTAAAAGTAAATTAGTTTTTAATAAAAAGTTATTAATAATTAAGGAAAAAATAAGAAAAACTTTGCCATGTTTCAGCGTATTGCTTTGCTTGCTGGTGCCCATTCTTTTTTTTTTTCAATTATTTATGTGCGGAGTCGGTAGTGCTGCACTGCGTTTTTTTTTGCCGCATGTTGTCTTCGTCAAATTTTACTAGACCTTTTTCGTTTGCTTCTTCCGTTCGCTTACTTTCTTCCGCGTCTTTTGTGTACTTTTCTTTTACTTCTTTGTTCAATGGTTTCTCGTAATAGTATTCTTTTCTTCTTCTTTCGAATGTCTTCCAATAGTCTTTTTTGGTTCTTTGGTTTAATTTGAAAGTTTTCCTTCAATTTCTGGCCTTCAATTTATGTTAGATATTTTGAAGGCATGCTGATAGTTGTAGATGTTTATTCCATTTTCTAACAGTTTTCTTCTCGCTTCGTTTGTTTTCATATAGCTGTGTTCCGTCGTGAAAATTGTACGACTTCAAGTTGTTCGTCAAGGTTTTCCTATTTAATTGCTTTAAGAATTAGTGCAGGGTAAAGTGCTCTTCGATTTCCCAAACAAGCGTATTCAGTAAATTTCGTTTTTTTAGTTTCTATTTTTGCTCCTTTAGCATAGTTTCTCGTGTATTTGTTAAATTTTTGTTGGTTTTCATATTCATCATCTACAGGTTCATCGCTACTATAGTTGAACTTAACTAATTCAATTGATTCACCTGCGGAAGATTTTGGCATTTGTTTGAGTAGAATTACTGATATCTCATCGGTTTGCTGATTATTTATAGAAGTTGATTGAGTACCTTCATTAGTTTTGAAAAAAAAAAGTTTTTTCGTTGCTTTACATAGCTTGCCATTTAAAAGATAAGTCCAATTTCAAATTGAAACATTTTCCAAATACTGAAATACTTAGTGATCAGAAATGCCCCTTTGGGACCGGACTTGATTTCCCAGCCAGGTAAGTTACTATTGTTTCGAGGAGGAATTTATTAAAGTTATTATTATTAAAGTTCCACCACTTGTTGGAAAATCAGGAGGAAATATTTTATATGAGTGCAAGAGAGTGTAAGATAATTTATAATGTTTGAAAAGATGTCCAGTATTGAAAGGTGTTATTTAAGAGGGGTGTTTTTGAGTTAGGTGAGTGTTTTTTAAATTCCTGTTGAGTAAGCGTTGTTATAGTGTTGCGTGTGTTGTGTTAGTTATTGTGTTTTGTGTCTTGCGTTTGCAGTGTTGAAGTATAATATGTTATTTAGTACCTTTATATGTATGTAACTGTATGCTCGCAAATACATTGGTTCTCTATTGCATTTGTTTTGCAGTTGAAGCTGTTAAAGTTCCACCACTTATATGGAACTATCAGGCCGTAATAGAGAAGGAATAAGTATTTTACATAAGTGCAAGGGATGGAAGATATACTATAAATTTTGGACAGATGTTTAGTATATAAAAGTGGTGTTTTAATGGGGAGTATTGTCCAGTGATTAAGTTAAGGTTAAGTGCGCGTTGTTAGATTTATGTAAGTGTTCTTTTAGTGTTCTATAAATTGTGTTAGTTATTGCGTGTTGTGTTTGTCATTTGTCATTTAATGTCTTTATTTTAATGAATTTGTGTGCTCGTAAATAATTTGATTCTCGGTCTTATTCAGTTTCGTTGATATTATATTTCCTATAACAAAAGACTCATAACTAGAACAAGTAAGTAAAGTCACTGAACAACTAGAACAACTAGAACACTAGAACAACTAGAACGATTAAGTAAAGTCACAAAATTTATTTAACTGTATGTCTGAGAGAAAAGTAGTAATATATTATATTAGAAATTATTTTTTTATAATTCAATTAAATTTTTGTTTATTTTTGCACACATCCATTTATAATTCATGCCGTTTGAAGTTGATCGTGTTAGTAAATTTGTTTTTTTGAAAAAATGCACCCTTATAGTGGAAATATTCGTTTTATATTTAGATTATATTCTCAAAGGCAACAAACACAATAAGTCTGTTTATTTTCATGCAACCGAACCCCTTCAGCCTTTTAAAAAATAGGAAACATCTAATTAAACTTATAATAAATTATAAGATAAATATACAAAAATATTTTACAAAAATCAATACAATATTAACGATTGCCATCGTTGTGGTTAGCATAATGTGATAAACCAATTAGCATAACAAAATTACTCAAATCATCAAACATAATATACAACTATAAAGCAGAAGTATTACAACAAACAACAGAAACAAACATATATTTTGAAAAGGAAGCGCGACCTTAATTTCTTAAAGAAAGAGAGTAAATTTAAATCAGCGTTAAAATAATACCAGATTCTTGTTAGGAAAAGGATATAGTATTGACGCTTATAAAGATTCAATACTCTGGTATATGATGTTTCGAATGTTTTAATGCTTATTCCTAGAAATCTCGTCAGGGTAACATCTTCAAAACAAGTAAATAAAACCCACGTCTGCGTCAAAGCCTTCTTATGTTGCAACATTTGAGAGGACATACTACTGCTCAGCCAAATACCTTACTTGTTCCATTTTGAACAAAGTTTAAAATGGAACAAGAACAAGTAAAGTATTTACAAAAGTACAGATTAATGCAAATAAAGATATTAATTGACATATAAAACATTGACATTTAACACTACAAACACAAAGCTCAATAATTAACACAAACTCACAGAACACTAAAACAACATTATCTTATATCTAACTTAAACAACACATACTTAACTCTAACATAACCAGTGAATAATACTCTCCTTTCAAACACCACCTCTTAATACTAGACATCTGTCTAAATATTATAATTTATCTAGCAATACTTTGCACTTATATTATATATTTCTTACTTCTCTTATGACTCTTACGATCTGATGTTTCCATATCAGTGGTGAAATTTTAACAGCTTCCAGTGCGAAACAACAGTAGTTTTATGAATGTGGATTCTGTCGTTTTATGTGTGTCTGTCATCAAGTGAATCTGGACTCTGTCGCTGCTCAGATGATCATGTTCCGTTATTAATTTTAATTAAATTTAAAATCTAACCCTGCAGTTTAAAGTCTAACCCGACAGACCTTGGTCACAAATAAGAGCTTCCATTGTTTTGTATATCTTTAATATTGCGATACTTTTTCCCCTAACTAATTATGTATGTTAAAATATATTCTTTTAATAACTTAGGACGTTTTTAGATGTTTTCTTTATTTTTTTGTATTATGCTCTCCCAAACACTACACAAAAGTTAGTCTTAAAAATAAATATTAAACGAAAAACCGCATTGAAACATATTGACTAAATAAAAATTAAATATAACGCGAAAAACTCTATCTAACCATGTCAATATTACCATTTTGAACTGCCTTACCATCCGTGAATAATCCATGCTACATGTATATGTTTGTTTAATACGGCTATACTTCAGAAATTAAAATATTTACGAACATACAGATTTAAGACAGATTCTTTATACGAATGAAGACATTAAATGAAATAAAAAACTTTAACAATTATATTATTACAACTATATTATTTACTTATTCACCGTCATGTTACCTAAGCAAATATTGCTTAAATATTTGCAAAGACAAATCACAATAATTTACTAAAACTGACAGAACACTGAATCAACACTAACTCAAATCTAACACCACTCACTTAACTCTAACTTAATCACTGAATAATACTCCCCTCTTAAACATCACCTCTCAATACTGGACACCTGTCCAAGTATTATAATTTATCTAGCACTCCCTTGCACTTATATAATTGATTTCTTCCTTTTTTTTAAACGGTCTGATGGTTCCATATAAGTGGTGGAACTTTAGTAGCTTCCACTGCGAAACAAAAGCAGATTTTACCCCTCTTCCCGACCCACTATAGGAATGAGATGCGGAACTTGGGCAACAACTTCTTCGGACAAACCCTGCACACTTGGTATCTGATTTTATACCATTCTTTTCCACTTTTTCCTAACTTCCTGACTCAATTTCTTAATGCTTGATCTTGCACAAACCTAAACGGAATCTTTTACACAACTGAGACCACTAAATTTAAATGACATCAATGATAAACACTAAATTCTACTACGGTCATTAATAAGAACACCGAATATAACGATGAACACTAAACACCTAACACTAGCATCTAAAACACTAACGACACTTAAAACTACGAACTCGACACTAATAACACAATATCAATAATACGATAATATTCGCACATACTTATTATCGCCTTAGCTCATATCACTGGCAGAAGGAAACCATAAATCCAAACTATCGAAAATTTCATAATTGCAGGGTTACAGACCCTGTTCTCCTGTTGTTGTTTTTTTCTGTTTTTTCCATTTTGGCCTGTTTTCCTGCTTTTTCCTGTATTTAAGGCAGTAGCTTTTTTTTTATAAAGTCTGACAATGTTTATATATAAAATGGTATATTTTATAGATTTAGGAGGCAATCAGGATAAAAAGTTTTATTTAAAATTTTGTTCAGGTATAATATCACTTAACATAGTTTTAACATCATTTTTTTTTAAATAAAATATGAAACTATGAAAACGTTGTTAATTAAATTTTTGAAAAACTTTTGTTAATTTTGTTGTGTTAAACTTGATTAGTTTAATTATAGTAATAATTATAAAAATTTATTTTATTTTAAAATGAAGTTTTCACTTGTGCAAATGGATTCATGAATTAAATTATATTATTTTAAAGAGCAATTTTTTTTTTTGGCGACTTTTTAAAAAATTAAGTTGAACCTGATGAACAGCACAACAATCCGTGTTGAAAAGATCAACCAGAAGTTAAAAAATGTTATATCCAAACTCTCTGTGGTGGTTACATTTTTTCGAATTCGATCGTTATTTTATGAGAATTCATGTCTGCGCCCATTAGAAAATGAGCGCAGACATGAAGCCATATGCGTTTTTTATAAATCACCCACTAGCTTGATGTCCAGTACACAGGACATGTGTTTAGCAGGAAAATACTAGTATTTCATGCAACTGTAGTTTTGCTACTTCAATGGGTTTGCCATGCAAACACATTTTTAGATTCCGATTGAATGGTTGAGAGATTTTTGAGTATCTTGTTTTAAAAAGCATTGTGCAAACACAATTTTAGATTCCGATTGAATGGTTGAAAGATTTCGAGTATCTTGTTTTAAAAAAGTGGAGATTATATGTTTTTCAAATGACCCAGAACTTAACTGAGTCCGCTGAGTATTTGCAGTCAAACTTTATCAGTATTTTATTATTCAGCAAGATTGTAGAAAGCCTCTTTCACAACTGGTAAATTATAGAAAAGCGTTCTTGATATCTCAGAGAACTGCTGCAATGGTCAGTGAAGCACAGAGAAAGCAATTTGATATTTTGCTATTGAAATTGTTAGAATTGAAAATTCTTTACAGGTTTTTCCGGATAAAGAAGTAAATAACTAAATAACTAAAATGATGTCAATATCGATTGGCCGCTAAGTTATATATACATACTTTATTTGCTTACTAATATAAAGAGTAAAATCAAATTTATTTTCTTATTGTTTATCGAGAAACAATAGTTTTCCTTCTCGAGAAACAATCATATTGCTTAATAAGAAGCTAAAAAGACTTCCCAGTAAGCACAAAGACGTTTAAAAGACGTTTTAAAGATGTCTTTAAGAAGGTCTAAAAGGCGCACTTGTAGACGTCTAGATCATAAGGCTAAAAGACGTCAAAATGAAGACGTCTTTATAAAAACGCGTTTTAAACGTATTTTAGACGTTTTTTTCAAAATGAATTTAAGTACATGACGTAACATTTTCGCGTTGTATGTAGTATATATTCATTGTATTTATAAAATCTTATAATGTCATAATTTCGTATATACAAGATATACATAGGAACTAGCAATCAAATTAATATTGCTGTAATCACCACAAACGGTTGATGCATCAAGGATGAAAATAATATATAACAATAACAAATATATATCAAAACAGTATTTAAAACATTTATAACTTACCTTTAGTTATAATAAAATTTATCATACGTATTGCTAGCTAATTTTTGACCGCATACTTGAATTATTATATGGCTTGTGGGTGTATAAAAACTAAAAATACTGATATTTAACTTATATATTATTCTTGCCATTTTCACTTATTATCATGATCAATCAACTATCTATTAAAAAAGCAAAATAATTATTAACAAAAAAAAGATATATTAATATTATAGCAATTATTTTAGTGATTCCTGTGACAACAATTTTAGCAATTGTGTAAAAAAGTAATTTAATTTGAAGTAATTTACACTTAAAACTTAAACAAATTATTGAAAATAATAAAAACTATGTTTTTACTTTGAATATACGACATCTACTTAACGCGTAATGACAAAGCCGTCAAAAAGAAGTCATAATGACATATTTATAAACAGGTCTCAGAAAAGACGTCTTTTAGCCTTGATCTAGACGTCTTTTAATGCGTCTTTTAGACTATTTATTATGCGTCTTTTAAACGTCTTTTTAAACTTTAAAAAGACACATTTTAAAAACGCCTTTATAAAAGACGTCTAGAAGATGTCTTCCAAATTAACGTCTTCTAGACGTCTTTTTATCTTTTAAAAAGACGCCTTTTACACGTCATTTAAAAAACGCATTTATAAAAGACGTCTAAAAGATGTCTTCAAAACGTCTATAAAAGTGCGTCTTTACCTAGACTAGTTTAAGACGTCTACAAGTGTCTAAAATGCGTCTTGTGCTTACTGGGTTATTACATAGCGTAATTATTGCATAACAAGGTCAATTCATTCAAAATTTTAATTAATTCATTCAAAAGTTTTTTCTAAAAATGAAAAAGTTTAAAGCTCATATTTCATTGTATATTATATTTATGAAAATGTAAGCGGAGGAGAATATCATATTAGAGTATTTAAAAAAATGCTAATGTTTTTATTTAAAATATAAAATTGCCAAGCATTTCATATTTTAATCTAATCAAAACGTGCGCCTTACATTTTAATTGTATTGTAACATATTCCATATTTCATCCACGTGAATTCAAATCAAGCATTCTGATTGACATAAAATACATTTATAATGTATTTTAAAAGTCGTTTTTCAAATGTTGGTTTTTCTAAGCGACATTAATAACATATCAAAGTTTATCATCATAATTATCATAACAAATTTTATCACCAAACAGCACAACAAAAAGTAGTAAAGAGTTATTTTATTTTAATTTTCTAGGTGCCAATACAAAATTGTTTTAAACTGAGTTTGGGTAGAAATTTGGGGGCCTAAACCGGTATCAAAATCGGCCTGAATACGTTGCTGAAGTTTTTGTCGGTTTTTTGGTCATATCTGATTAGTAATTTTGAAATTATCATGCGAAGCAACCTTTGGCTGTACCAAGTTTATGACAAAGAACTCTGTGACACAGTAGTGACATGTTGTGATCATTGTCTAAATTGGTTTGACAGAAAGTGTGTCCGTTTAAAAAAGCTGTTTAAATTCTATTTCAAAAGCTGTTTAATTCTGTTAAGAAATTTAATATACGATCAAATGTAATCTACAAAAGTAATATTCGGACAAGCATTTGCATTATTTTCATCACCTACTGGATATATTGAGTTTCCGAGTTTAGAAATTTTATTTTATTTTCTTCTTTAAAAACTGCCATTTGTTAGATAAGGTTTTAAAGCTTTTAATAATACGGTTAACTTAAGCCAACTTTTACATTTTTATTATCACTTGATTCATTAAATTTGTCTTTTAAAATTGAATAATTGGTTATATCATAAATGAGTTCTTCGAGTTTTTCTTTGTTAACTTCTGGATTTTCAAACAGTTTTCCAATTTATCCAATTATTTCAACATTTATTCTCCTTTTACCACTTTCTGCCTCAAAATCTAAGTGACTACTATCATTATTGTCTATTTTCTCTTTTTCTTTGTTTGTTTCAGTGTCAATTGGAGCACCGTCTTCTCTATGAACCGTTCTTCTTTATGAATCATGATAGCCACACTGCGGTCGATTCTTTTACTATCTTAAATTACCTTATAATCAGTATCACTTGCTTTTAACCATCACAAACTTCGTCAATGAATGAAGTTATTTTTTTATAATTTTATTGCTTCTTAATTGCTTTTTTTCCATCACTAGCACTTGTTTAACAATTTCATCTTCGCCCCCTTTAATCACATGAGAATCACTCCCATTGTTTATATCTTCTTCACTACTTTTTTCATTTGCCTTCAAAAAATTTAACCTGCTCATCTATAACCAATCCTTAAACTTTCCCATTTCTAATTTTAGAAATTTTTCTTTTCTAAAAAAGAATAAAAAAGTTTATGATTAAAATTTAATTTTTAAACAAGTAAATTTAAACAAATTAATACCATTTAATTTTTTTTTTGCAAAAAAATGTACCAAATAACTTTTTTTATTTTTTTATTTTTTACGAAGACAAGTACAAACAAAATAATTACAAAAA
>NC_061167.1:6078862-6191362 GCF_022113875.1 Hydra vulgaris | reverse complement strand
GTAAGGTGGTATGATTTTAGGCAGAATTGGTTAAGTGATTCTTAATCAATACTTTAAAGTTTGAATAGAATTGGGCAAAGACCAGAAATTTAATTTTTTTTAATCTTTTAAAATAAAATTTGGTCAATTTTGAAAATGATCTGGCATCCTTTACTTTCTGTGACTTTCAAGTTAATCCCTTTATACTGAGTTTCATTTTAGAATAATTTTACTGCAAAATTTTCCAAATTTGTAAAACTGGATATAATATATTAAAAAATTTAGCCCTAAACATTAATTAAAATTTAGCCCTAAATATTAAGACATTTTTCAGTTTCAAAAAATTTATTTTTAACTTTTGTTCTTTGAATGGGTCGAAATACAAAAATTCAGCGCACTAGAGCAAAAATATTTTAAGTGTATTTTCTTGAAGGTTTGAGGAATTATTTAGCATAAAATTTAGTTCGTTTTTTAAAATTAGTTTTTTTTGAATTATTTCGCATTTTCAAGCCTTTTTGACTACTGTGCCTGATTACTGTGACTGTAGTAACCCCCTCGTCCATGGGGAGGTGAACAATGTAAAAATTTATATATTTATTTATTTGAGACAGTGGCCTTAATCTTCACAAAAATATTAATTTACAAATTATTCTTAGATTATAATAATTTAAACTGGGTCCAACTTTATTTGTATCTTTGTAACATTTATTACATATAGAAAGAGCGCTCCGGTCGTAGCAGGTAAAATCCTTTCTTTTTTTAAATTCTGTAACCGTTTGCATAGCAGTATATTGTTTAAGGTATTTTACCTAAACATGCACTGAATTGATTTTAAATTATCATTTTTGGATTTTTTCTTGTTTCGGAAACGTTCAAACCTTTTTTGAGTTACGCTCAAAAAAATGTCTTTGGCCCACTACATGGGGTGACTTGAGCCCTTGTTAATGTCACCCAGTTTAGTGAAAATGACAACTGTAAATATCTGAAAGTTATAGGGTAGTTCGATTTTTGTTTTGCTAGATATAAGATTTTGCAAAATCCGCATAAATGTTGATGTATTAAATTAGTATAAAACTGAATTTTAAGTTATGCCTAGAAACTAAATCATGGAAGCAGAAAGCATGTTAGGTTTATTATATGTACTTAAGAACAGGTATAACGCATTAAAAGTCTTATAAATGGTTTATTATGAGCCTAAAAATACCAGATCAACTAAAAATATCTTTAGTAAACTAGATAAGATTAAATGCAAGGAATATTCTTCGCCCTAATAATAACCCAAATTTTAAAGATAAAATGAAGGGGAAATTTCCAAATCTATCATTTCAACATGAAACAGCTTCTCTAATTTTACATTAAGAATTTCTCGTATAAAATAATGCTTTTAACCAAGTAACTGTCCAAAAACTCTGCAAAGGAGTTTAATGTTTTTGTTGCGAAGTTCCATTATATTTAATATTAGACTATTTAAAAAATGGTATTTATATACAATTATATTAAAAAAAAAAAATTTTAAATCCTAGAATTCATTCATATTTATCAATATATTTATACTCTTTTCGAGATCTCTTTCTCTATTTCTCTTTATATATATATATATATATATATATATATATATATATATATATATATATATATATATATATATATATATATATATATATATATATCTATATATATATATATATATATCTTATATATATATATATATATATATATATATATATATATACATATAGTGTTGCATGGTAGTCGCAAAGTTTTTCCCATAAACTGTTGTTTTAAAGAGCGCGTTAACAACCCGACAAGAAAGGTATATGTGGCCCACATGTATCGCCCACATGGGCGATAATTACTGGCCATTGTTTTGTCACCTTTTTTATGTATCGGTGTTACATTTGCTGACTTGAATTGTATTGGTAGTTGACTGGTTTCAAGCAATTCTGTAAATGTAAGAGTTAGGGGTAAAGTAAACGATATAGCACAATTCTTGAGGACTATTGAACAAAGTTTATCAGGTCTAGGTGATTTATTGTCTTTTAGTGAGTTAAGTTTAGATAAAACTAATATCATCTGGTTCAATATCTTCAAATTTATATCCATCATTTAGTTCGAGATGAAACGGTGGAAGATCACCTTTTTCTTCAATAGTGAAGACATCCTGAAAATGTTTATTTAGACAGTTTACTATTTTATTTGGTTCATGGGATAAATCACAATTAGGCATTCTTATGGCCTTTATTGGATCTTTTATTGAATTTGTACTGTTTAAATACTTGTATAGAAGTTTAGGACTAAGTTTAGACCTTAACACTAGATTTTTCAAATAAAACTGGAGCATTGTATATTTCTGCTTTTAATAATTTGCATAGCTGCTTATATTCTTCAATCAGTTTAACATCATTCCATGTGAGAACAATTTATGTATCTTAAATTTCTTTTTCTTATTAATTGCTTGATTTCATTATTAATCCAAAGAGTTGTTGAGCTTTTGATTTGTGAAATGTCTATGGTTGGAACAAAAAAATTGCATGCTTCAGTGGTATAGTAAATTAATTCGTCGTACATGTCTTGCACTGTCTTGTTTTCGTACAACTTCACCCACTCGATATTGGACATCAGAAATTCAATCAGAAATCAGAAATTTTATTAAATTTAGCTTTGCTATACAAAAATTCAAAGTTACTACAAGCTAATCTTTCAACATTATTTTTTAGGACAAATTTAAAGGAAGTAATTAGACGACCTTTGTTTATGTCACCAAGCACAAAACCTGGGTCGACAGCATATACACTACCAGATTCTGTTGTGAAGATTAAATCTAAAATATTTTAGGGTAAGCCATTTGTCAATTGAAAAGTTGGTATATTTGTATGTTGATAAAGAAAAGTATCACTTAAAGTCTTATAGAATTTATGTTCTATGCCACTTTCATTTGAAATTGATGCTATACTACCGTTTGACCATCTAATGGCTGGGAAATTGAAATCTCCCATAATTAGTACATCTTTAAAGGCATTAAAATCAACAAATCTTCTTGCTATATTAAAAATGTTGTCAAGATCTACCATATCAACAACATAATTTGGTCTGTATAGACAACCAACCAGGTATTTATCTTGGCCAAAATAAACTAGAAAATTTAATTGACTCGTATGAGCTGGTCGACACTTAATTTAGTATTTGCAAAATCAAACAAGTTTTATAAGCAAACACCGCAGCCTCTAAAATCACCATTTTAGAGGCATAAATTCTATCATATCTATATATATTGTAACTAGGAATGTTAATAATTGAATTATTTTTGAACCAATATTCGTTTACTCAAGCACTTTTTGGACAATGCATTTAAATCATCTAATTTATTTTCTAGTGAGGTAGCATTCAGGTAAATACAATTAAGTTCTGTTATGCTTTCAGGTAATAAAGGTGCTTTAAGTTTAGTTTTGATTCTTCTTGAACTTTTGCAATTGGTTACCACGGATGCCATATCGAAATGGAGAGTTTGTATCAAGATTTGCATTAAGCCTGTTTCTTACTTGTCTTAGCTGGAGTTTAAGTAGTCTTTCGGCATCAGTATAATCTGGACTTATATAAATCTGTTTATGGTTTATGCTGTTTCTTAACTTTTTTTTTTTGCTGCTAAAAGGATTGGATTTCTATTAAATGGTTCATCCAGTTCAACTAAAATTAAATCCGGCTTTGTTTTCTCTTTCGAGATAAGTCTTCTAGTATAAACTGGTTTAACTTCGACTTGGCCAATAAAATCAAAAACATCTGTTATCTTTTTTTCATCTTCATTTCTCTTAATTAACAGATCCGTTTAAGTTGATTTCCAAAAACAATAAGATTTCTTTTTCTCCTTCCTGTATCGTTCAGCTCATTTATAGTTGCATTAGCAACCACTAGTTGTTCAGGTGGCTTTTTATCGCTTTTGCTTCCTTTTGTAACAATTTGCACTCATTCGTTTCTAATATTGGCTGAATTTATATTTTGCTTTGATTTACTTCAGTCATCTTTCAGGCTGTTAAATTTTCAAATTATTTTGTTCTTTATCCTCAAGATCTTTTACTTTCTTTCATAGTTTTAAGACATACTTTCAAATTTTACCGCACCATACGTGTAAAAGTTTGGAGGCAGGAGAGTGATTAGCCTGTCCAAATGATAGCCAGTTTACTTGGTTCAAAAAATTGTTTTCCATTTCTATTTCCTATCACCTTGTTGGAAGACTACCACCCTAAACAGTGGATTACTTTCTGGACTGAACTTTTTATATATTTATAAATAAATAATATATAATATATATATATAAATATATAATATATAATATATATATATAAATATATAATATATAAATATTTATAAATATATAATATATAATATATACATGCATATACATGTATATATATATATGAATATATATACATGTATATGCATGTATATATATATATATATATATATATATATATATATATACATATATATTTATATATATATATATATATACATATATATATATATAAATATATGTATATATATATATATATAAATATATGTGTATATATATATATATATATATATATATATATATATATATATATACACACATCGGAAAGCAACAGTTACAAAAAGTTAAGCATTGTAGCAACAGGTTACAAAAAGTTAACGATTAAGATTTTATTTTAACCCTGCAAAAAAAATTCAATCCTCATACAAGCAAAAAATGCAAAAAAGATAAAACGTTTATCTTGCAGAATAAATAAATTAAAATAAAAATTTCTACGCTCAAATTTTTTATAAAAGGGTTTAAAGAATATAAACAAAAACAGTAAAAGTAGATTTAATTTACATACAGAAGCCTTGTATTTTATTTAAAACAGTTCTAAGTTAAGCTGCAAGTTATTTTTGTAACAATTTTATTAACTGTAACAGAAAGATTGTACAGTGTTGCTTCATTTATTTCAAATAGTAGAGAAATTTACCAATGCTACCTTGGTGATGGTGGAAATTTGTTTATGTCCAAGTTGGTTTGATTCAGCATATCCATGCAAACATTTCTTTGGTATGTTCCTCAAAGAAAATCTCACATGGTCTGCACTAGGTACTTTATATGCCAACTCACCCTATTTCACATTAGATTTATTTTTGGAATTAATGAATATGCTACTTCATCTCAACAGTTTCTTCATTCCAGCAACATTTTGTTGCAAAATAATCTTGTTGCGCAAACAAAATTAATGCAAGATCCAATTGAGCAAACAGTAGTAAGTGGTCAGAATGTAAAAGAAAATAATACAGAGCTAAATCGTCAAGTTAAAAACAATCATCCCACTTCTGAAAAATGTCGTGAACTTATAAATTAAATAACACAAATGACTTATTTATGCACCTCGCAAAAAGCTATTGATAGTTTGTTTGCAGGGCTTAATCAACTCAAAACAAACTTAGCAGAAAGTCTTCCAGTGGAACAAGGTATTTTCTTGCGTCCAGAAAATAAACCAGATAATTGGAACAAGTCTCAGTCAAATTTACCAAGACTTGGACAGCTACCAGTAAGGCGCTAAAGAAAACTGACTAAAAAAGTTGGGAAAAACTATGACATGTATAAAGCAGCCTCAGTTATTAGTGTAATAAATAAAAATGATTCTTTGTTGTCATGTGTCTCTGAGATAATTACATGTCACTCCATAGATGAAAATTGTGAAATCTTTACAGTTCGCTGTGAATCTATTATTCAAAGTTCCATTCAAACTGAAGAAGTTTTGATAAATGAGATTTTAAAAGCTAATGTATGTAATGATGCAAATAAACAGCAAAACACTGTTCAGCGTATTAAATATCTGAAATCATCTTTGATTGGAAATATAGAATGGAGTAAAATTGAAAACGAACAAATGATTAATGATAATATCATTCATTTTTGTCAGCAAGTCATGTCAGTGCAATTGGGTATCAATATTGGTCTGCAAGATCCTATCAAAGGAAAAGTTCTATCCTTTAAAATACTTCAAAGCATTCCATTTGTTCAAATTCTACATGATGGCAATCTCCACTGGGTTTGTGTGACCACTTACAATTGCAAACCAGGAGAGATATTTCTTTTTGACAGCCTTTTTCATGGGTCAGTTTCTTTTCACACAAAATGACAAATATGCTCCATTCTGCATTCTGATCTAAAATATAATGTTATTTAAGTATTACCCATTCAACAGCAAACTAATGGTGTTGATTGTGGAATGTATGCTATTGCCTGGGCTGGACAAATCTTTGAGGCAAAGGGTGTACCATCAACTGCAATAACATTTGAGCAAAATAAAATGCGAAAACATCTTCTACGTTGTATATTAAACAGCCAGTCAGATGTTTTACCACTCGCTGTTAATTCAAATGGGTTTTGCAGATGTGGAGCAAAGACATTTTGCGTACTTTTAGATTGCTCATGTCACATGTTTTGGTCTCCTAAAGATGATAAAATCTTTAACAGGTAAAATATATCATTTGAGATATTGTTTAATTTTCTATAATATTAACAATAATAATATAATAATCAATAGTATAAATAATAACATTAGACAAAATTTATTTTCAAGACAAACGGCTCAATGTAGCACTTGCCAAAAATGGTATCATCGCGAATGCGAAAAGATACCGCAGAGTGCCTATGAAACAGAAAATGAACTTTGGAATTGTCACAGCTGTAAGAAGAGTTTGTCATAAAATTGAGGCTATAAAAAGAGTTTGTCATGAAATGAGGCTTGTATTGTTTTTTATTTTATATATCTGCCAATAGTTTAAAAATAAAATCTTTTTTAGGCATTGTCTTAAGTTGTTGATAATTATTGCAACTATAGTATTATTGCAATAAACCATTTTACATGTTGATTTAATGTAGTTTAAATCTTTCACTATAGATTTATACCATTTTGATGACACGTATTTTTAACATTTGGCACAAATATACTGTTGTCTTTGTACTGGTATAAAATGCCTTATATGATTTGGTTGTGTCATTGTGCTGGTGATATTTTTTGACATTGAACTGCTTATACCGAATTGGAATTGGTATACTAATGAAATAGAGCCTTTTTGTGGTATAAGCCGTTAGGGCTATATAAAAAGAATATATATATATGAGATGCATCTCACAGGAAAAGGTACCAAGTCTTGAAAATGGAGTTACTGATACAGTTGCATAGAGGATAATAATAAGACACAAAGTAAAACAAAAATTAACTTGATAGCATCATTATTGTTACATTTTTTTTTTAAATAGTTTTTCAAGGAAGTGTTTTAAAAATGAAATTACAGTATAATGACTTATAAAAGTTTGACATACTTTAAAACTGTGTCACTTTAAAATAGTAATAAAGTTAATGTATATTTTGATTATTTATTTTAAAAACTATTACTAAATATTTATAAAACTGCTCGAAAAAAGAATAAAGTTAGATTCAAATTTTTCGACTTTTTTTTTTTAAAACGCGTATATCTTCGAGTCTAGAAATAAAGACTTGGTACCTTTTTCTGTGAGGCGCCTCATGTTAGATTCTCTCTATTAATATAGTGAAATAGAGTGTAAAATGGTTTTCCAAATAATGAAATCTGTGAATGTTTCTTACTTTTTTTTAGGGCGGTAAGCGTATCTTGGCTACCTTCACGTTGGTGCTTACTGATAAAAATAATTTCAAAAGGTTATGTTCAAATACTTTCCTTTTGATTCATAACTAAATGCCAAGACGAAAAAGAAAATTCATCTAAACTGATTCCCTTTTTATAGACGCTAAATATAAATAACACAAAATTAATCTGAGAAACTTTGATAAAATGAATATAAACTAATTGTAAATTTTAATGAAAATGAAAAAAATTATTTTTTTGTTTATTTGGATAAATGAAACCTTGTACTTTATTTGTATTTGTTAAATTATGTATATATATATATATATATATATATATATATATACATATATATATATATATATATATATATATATATATATATATATATATATATATATATATATATATATATATATATATATATACATATATATATATATATATATATATATAGAGAGAGAGAGAGAGAGATAGATATATATATCGATATAGATATACATATGTAGATATATAAAAAGAGTAAAGTTATTTTTTTCCACAATTTAGGGATAATTTACTTTTTTGTGTGTTTTTGTTTTGTTCTTTATTAAAATATATAATATACAAATACAAATATACAAGAGAAAAAGTACAGGTAAAGATAACGTAAATATAAATAAATAAATAACGCAGATACTCAAAGAAAATCTTCAGGTCTCGTCACAGAGAGCCCCCGATGAAGAACTTAAAACATGATGAAAAACTTATACTAAGTATAGAGGTAGTTATATAAAAAATATAAACCGCCGATGAAAAATCTAAAACTTATACAAAGTAGAGAGGTAGTTATATAAAAAAAATAAAGCAATATGATTAAATAATCCTTTTACAACTACAAAAAATAAATAAACAAAAAAAATACAAGTACCGTAAACCGGGGTAACTTTGGCCATTTTTAAAAAGTTTAATTAAACATTTGTAACTTTGAAACAGTTAAGTAACGTTTTATTATTTTCGTTTTATTTGTAAATGCAATCTTTCTTGCTTAAACTTTGATCTGAAGTTTGTTGAAAATGCTTTTTACTATAAGTGAAAAAGAATAAAAACTACATCATGGTAAAACACCATCAAAAACTGTAAAACAAAATGTTGTCTGGGCGAAGATAAAAAATGATTGCAAACTACTCAGTTTTTCTTCTGTTTTAAAGACAAACGTTCAGATAAAATTAGGCGAAAAGTATTTGTCTCAAGTAACAGCATTCTAGTTTTTTTTACAGGGTGGTCAATGTTACCCCGTAGGTTTATTCTCAAGTTATCTTCTTTATTAAAATTGGTACAAAGTTACCCCGGTTTAATAAATGAAAAGAGAAACATTGAAATCACCTTTTTTGAGAATATAACTTGTTGCGGTTAAGTTAAATAGTTGCTTTTTTAAATTCAAGTTTCGTTATCATTTCATTATTTATACTAGTATTTATACTAGTTATAATTTTTTAATCGAAAAGAAGTTTTTGTGGTTAGTTAGCTTTTTTTTCCTCTTCCTCTTCACTTAAAACAGTCCAAGTCCTCTTAATGTCAAATTTATGTTAATCAAGCTGATAAAAAAATACCTTATTTTTACTTTTTTTAAAAAAATGTTTGATAGTTTTAATGCTTTTATGAAAATTAATGTCATCCATAGATTCTTAAATTCTTTGCTTTTTTTCTGCAGTTATTTTTGGGTATATTTTTTAAAGATATTTTAAAATAAACTTGAGAAATCATCAAATGCATATTATTATATTTGGATCTTTTAATAAATAAATTGTTTTTTTATGTCATTTTCTATAATTTTTATATATATATATATATATATATATATATATATATATATATATATAAAATATATATATATATATATATATATATATATATATATATATATATATATATATATATATATATATATAAATATGGCCGGCTCGAGTAGGTGTCACGTGGGGTTGCCTATGAAAATTATGCTGACTAAAAAAACAAATTTAGCCGATTGACTTGTCTAAAAGGGTCAAATTTGCTGACTAAATGAACGAAAAAACCATTGATGTGGGACGGGAGATGGGTGAAGAATACTTGAAGAGTTTTGAAAGTGTGTGAAAATTATTCTTATTTTTTCGTTGACTTTAATCTGTTTTTCAAAGTTAAGGAAAAAAAGTACAAAAGTAGGTTAACAATATAAAAACACAACTTTTTCGCATTTATATACTATATTTAAAATTAGTAATAGTGATTCACCACGACGCCTCCTTCCCGACCGCCTCGACCACCTCCACGACGTAAGTTGTTGCGGAAAGTTTCAAAATCTCTACCGCCATTGCGTCGCCAAACCTTGAAAGCACTACGAGATTTTGGCCCGTCGTGCTCTCGTCGCCAACTTAGAAAATCGTCCCGCGTAAGTTCCATAAACTGTTAAAAATGTGAAAGTAAGAAATTAATAACGAGATAAAACTAAAAGTTAAATGTGCAAAAAAAATAACACATACGTTTCCTTTTTGGTTCGCAAATCTTTTCTTGTGGTCCTTAAATAAACTTTTTGCATAAACATTTGCTTACTAGTCAAATTTTATTATAAATATTATAATTTTATTTATACTTATCTTAATCTAGCTTGCACAGATTTCTAAAGGTTTTTAAATTGTAGATACTAGTAATGCAAACACATTTCAAATACCTTGGAATAACTCAACTAATGATTCATTACTTAAAAAGTGAAAATAAATTTAGCAAACCAAACAAACTTATTATTTATTTTTACAGGTAATGATGAGCTCTTGAGGATAGAAAAGTCAACAAACACTAATTCATTCAATATTAACTTAATAACGTTCAGAATATTTAATATATAAAATACACAGATAAACATTATTTTTACCCAGCAATGCTTTTCTTTAAGCTAAAAAAATTTTTTTGCATTAATGCAACTTTTTACAACAATTTTAGCATAATTAGTAAATTAGTTAAAATTGCAATACATACTACGTACCTAACTCATCCTGTTTGCGAACTATGAACAAAAGTACATTTTAAACTAGATAAGTAATTTTAACAAAACAAAACAAAATGTAAATATTAAACCAGATAATTATTTTCAACAACTGTTAATATTCAAACTAATTGCAAAAACTTTACTTATTTTGAATTTGCTTAAATAGAAGTAAAAAAGTGGCTCCAAATTATACTTGATTAAATCGAAACCAACCGATTTTTTAACATTCATGTATTCCCACTTGTGTGATATGCATGGCTTTACATTATATTTATAACGTATCATAATTGATATTAGAGAAGAGTCAAAGTACTTTTTTTTAAATCATATAAACCTTCTTGATTTTTACCTGTTATACAGATAAAGGAGTATTTTATCACGCAATTCTACTACTAGAATAATTACCGTCCCAGGTTAATGTGCTACTCCGCCTACCTTTACTCAAAATTAGGGTTTTATATCATAGTTTCTATTCTGCTTTCACTCTAGTCGAGGAGCTCCCCCCCCCCCCCCCCGATAAATGAACTAGATTTTGAAAGGTTACATATTACTAGTAACAGGATAACCTTAAATTGACTAAAATATTTGATATTGAAACAAATAAAAAAATAGTAACAGTGTTTATAAAAAAAAAAACATAAGTAAAAGTTGTAAATATCTATAAAAAAACGTTTACGCACAAGTGTTTACATAACATTTTGTTAATAATCATAACCAGTTTATTATCATTAAAAAAATTTTTTTTTTTACAACTAACGATGACCAATTTTGTAGCTATGACAATGGCTTTTTCAAAGTTATTTTATCATAAAAATAAGTACAAACAGCATATACCTATTTCCTCATTGAGTGTTTCTAAAATTAAATCACCAAAATAATTCAATTGCGTATCAAAACAAAAAATAAGTTAAACCACAGAACAATATAAAAGATATTACCTTGCTTCATTTGCATTTCTTTTAAAGCTAAATGTGAAATGAAGATCATTAAGTTTAAAAAAACAACATTTAAACCACTAAATTTTATGATTATAAAGCTTACCAATTTCATCTTCCTCGGCTTCTGAATATGAACAGGTTTCATTAAAAAAGAAGAGTTGAATTAAAACAAAAAACAAAAAAACTAATTAAATTAAAAAATTCAATATAATAAGTAAGTTGTATAATAAACACTGTAAATGTAACAACCCAATTGTTTCAAGACTTCTCTTTCTAAAGATAAACAAAACGCATAGAAATGTCATCAAATAAAACTACGCTAATCTTGAATCATAATTATTAATGCTTTAATAGAGGTATGATGAGTAATATATGTTAACTTAGTAAACATAAAACCAATATTAATTTAAATACCTTTATAATCTTTATCATCAACAGCAACTATTTTTAAAATATATATTAAAAATATATATAATTCAAAATAATCTAATTACAATTACACTATCACAAAGTAAAAAATCCAATAAATCTTTATAGCAATAAATAAAACTTCTAACAATTACCTACTATCTCCTGGATTGAGAAAGGGATGGAAGTGTTTATTTCGGTTTCAAGTCAAGCATCACTCTATCTGAAGGCTTTTCCCTATTTTTCCCTCAGCTGGTAAGTTATTATAGCATAAATTTTGTTAACCATTAAAGAAATATAAATATATATAAATGTATTTCCTACTTATTTAGTTATTGCTTGTCGTGTATGGATTTCCCATTTGCTGCAATTTATTAATTTAAGTATCTACCTTTTGTGCTCTACCTGGTAAGTTAAATACTTTTAAATACTCATACTTTTTAATGTGCAAACTTTACAATATGTTTAACTTTAGTTAAACATATTGTAAAGTTTGCACATTAAAAAGTTTTTAATATGTTTCTTAGTCATGTGCTGCAACTTGTAATTTAAAAAACTATTATATTTCATGTCTATGCATTTCTCACTCTTCAAAATATTGATTTTTTATTACAACTTTGTAATTTTAGTATCTACCTCTTGTGCTACACCTGGTAAGTTTTAGTACCTGGAAATTTTAGTATCTACCTCTTGTGCTACACCTGGTAAACAACTCTTTTTAATGCGCACAAATTTCTCATTGATTGCAATATTGATTTTTATAATATATTTTTTACCTTTAGTTCTTTCTACGTGTGCTACGCCATGTAAGTTTAAAAATCTTTTTTCTTTTAACATGTGTATGCATTTCTTATCAATTGCATATTCTTTTTTGAAATTGCATTTCTTATCGACTGGTTTTTAATTAAAACTTTTTTTATAAAGTTATATCTTCAGCTGTCACGTCAAGTAAGTTTAAAAATTATTACTTTTTAGACTATGAATGCATTTATAACCATTTGCAATTTGTATTTTTTATTGAAACAAATTTTACTTTTAGTTCCATCTGTACCACCTTCAAACAGTAAATTTATGTCTCTGATTGATTATTGAGTTCCTCTTATTCCTATTTATATAATCTATTTAATACTTTTGTGTTTTGTTATATGAAGCTTATAGGTCATTTCGAACTTAAAATTAAAATCATTAACTAAAAGCCAAAACAGAGTAATTATATTTTTCAAAACATTTTTATATATTTTTTTAATCTTAGGTTGGTGGGTTAAATATGATCATTTAAATGAGAAAATGTATACTAGTACAATATGTAATCTGGTAAAACAATTATTTATTGTGCTTTCTCTTTTTTAATAATTGCATAGTAAAATGTTTAAAATGTCATTTTTATGTGTTTTCTTTTTTTATGTTGGTTAAGTGGTAGGGGGAAAACCATCCCTCTCCTCAAATTGTACATCACCCATGTATGTTCTATAGTAAAAAAATATTGCTTTATGTAATACAACAAAATCTTCAATACTAATGCATGTTGTATAGTTATAAAATATTATTTTTCGTCAGGTAGGGGGAGGGGGAGAGGTGGTGCATCATACTTCCTTTATTTCAACTCAATGTGTACATCAATAATATATGTTGAGTAGTAATAAAAGATTATTTTAAATTTTTGACAATGCATTTAGTTATTGTAGTAAAGATAAAATTATTTTTATTTTTTATGAGTTGAGGGGGGGGGGCAGTGTGACATACACCCTCCCCAAAAGTTAGTGTTGTACATCTCTAATAAATGTTTTATAGTAAAAAAGAATATTTTTACTTTTTATTAAAATATTTAATTACTGTTAAAAAGATTAAATTATTTATTTGAAAGTATGATTATTGTATTTAGGGTGTTATAACATGACAACCACATCTATGGCCAACTTTAAGATCACCTTATTTTGTTTGGCAGTGTTTTGGAATCAAGTTATTGCAATGTTTTGTGTATAAAATATAACAATTACATTTAAAAAGTGCTTATTTCTGTATTTTCTTAAGGGTTAGAGAGTGTTTCATTACCCCCTCTGGCTCTCAAGATACACCCTACATCCAGGCACCAAAATGAACTTGTAGCCCATTAGTGCACCTATCTTGTGATACTAAGATATAGGTATTAGAATAAAAATTGAAAAAGTTATAACAATTTAAGTGAAAAAAAAAAATTACATTGACCACAGTATTTTCAACAATTCCAAATCTAAAATTTGCTACCAAAAATGTTATAACTTTTTTTAGAATTGTTCGTTTTTAATAATTTTTTCACCTTTAAAATACTGTATTGAAGGCCTTTCTAAAGATAACATTCTACTATATGATCAATATCAAAATTTCATTGCGCGTACAATATATATATATATATATATATATATATATATATATATATATATATATATATATATATATATATATATATATATATATATATATATATATATATATATATATATATATAGATTATACTAGATTTCACAATTGACTTTAAAGAAGTTAACTTTTTATTAGTTTGGTCATTGGTTTCCATTATAACTTTTTAACTAAAATAAACATAGACAATTAGTTTTATGAAATAATACAATTGTGTGTGTGTATATATATATATATATATATATATATATATATATATATATATATATATATATATATAAATAAACGCATATATATAAACGCATATATATATATATATACATATATATATATATATATATATTTATATATATATATATATATATATATATATATATATATATATATATATATATATATACATATACATATTATATATATATATATATATATATATATATATATATATATATATATATATATATATATATATATATATATATATATTGTGTATCTGTGTATATTTAACATATGCAACCTATATTATAATTTTATATATTTATATAATTTTATATACTTATATAATTTTATATATTTGTTTAATTATATATATATATATATTTAATAATATATATTTATATAATTATATATATATACATATTGTATATCTGTATATATTTAATATATTCAACGTTTGTTATATACACACATATACAATAATATTGTAAAAGTGTGTATATAATATTATTATAAACACACATTTATACATATATACCTATAACTATACTACACATGTACATATATAACATACTAGATATGTACATATATAACTATACTGCATATATATAATTATAGTATATATAGAATATTATGTCAGAAAAGCTCGTTTTATAAAAATCAAGCGTGCTTGTTTTTAATTTAAACGCATGCGTACAAGCAGATGAAAACATTCTAGGTCTGCGTTTTTTTAAAAGTTCAAAATATTATTTTGAATCATACGATAGAACGCTAACCAATAGTTACATCAAACCAAAATTTCAAAAATAATTACAAGGCATTACAGTCATTCTGAGTAACTTTGAATTTGCGGGTAACATTGAACTCAACGTGTAAATGTTTTTAAATTTTTTTTTTGGTATTTTCTTTGCCTGTTGCTTTAACAAAGAATAATATGATGAATTATCTTTTTTTACAAAAGTTTGACCAAAGAAAATTAAATTTTATTTTTCAAAAATAATGTTTTCCTCCATTTCCAGTTACACAGTCGAATGTGGTGATAACATCGTGTGTTTTCAATTTAGAATATTTGGTATTATTTTGTAATTATCTGAATAGATTTTTAAGTATTTTATTGAATTATTTTTCGAACTTTAATACAAACTCAAAATAATAGGATTTAACATGTTTTTTGCTACAAAAAGGATATTTATTTTTAATTAGCTAAAATATAACCAAATTCAGGGTAACTTTAGACAATCAATATTTTCCAAAAATGATTTTTTTGCTGTCTGAGTAACATTGCAATAATACATAATAAATAATAGGCATCCTTTTATTATAGTATTTTTATTATATAATGATATATGATGTTATTAATATCAAAAATTAGATCTATTACTATTATATTATAATAATTTTTGATATTTATGGCTATCTTGATAGATTTAATAACATATTTTATTAATAGCAATTATGCAATTAATTAAATAATTTTCATTAATAACATAAATCATCTTTATATTTTTAGCATTCATAAAATGCCAAAAAATGTTCGACAACTCATCCTGGCACAAGAAAATATGGCACTAAATCTAATTACACCAATTCTACACTTCAAGAGGCTTTAGCTAAAATTATATTTGAAAAAATGTCGATTGGTTAAGCTTCTAAAACTTATAAAGTACCTAAAGCAACATTATTTTATTAGCTAAAAAGTAAACACTGTAAATCAGTAGGGCGCCCTATTGCCCTTAGATGGTATTGCCATTGATGAGGAACTTTGTTTTGAAAATCACTTACTTTATTTAAGTGACAAAGGTATACCAATTGGAATTAATGATTTTAAAAGTATTGTCAAAATCTATCTGGATGATTGTGGAAAAAATATCAACAGTTTAAAGATAACCGACCAGGTTGGGAGTGGTGTAAACTTTATCTTGGCAGGCATCCATCATTATAAAAAAAATCTCATTGTATTTCAAGGAAACGTGCACAGAATAATTATTGTCAAATAAAATTATTTTTACAAAATCTAGAGAAGGAATTAAATGGAGTAACGCCAAATAACATTTACAATATGGATGAAACAGGGTTTCATGATGACATTGGAAAAAAAAACTTATTTTTCGTCGATCCTCTCGCCATCCAGAACTTATAAGAAACACAACAAAAACTTGTTACACTGTTGTTTTTTGTGGAAATGCCTCAGGAAAACTAATTCCACCATTTTTCATTGTTACAGGAAAACACAGTTGGTTTGACTGGCTTTTCAACGCACCAGAAGGATCAAGAATGGCAACTTCTTGCAGTGGCTGGATGGAAAATCAAATATTTGAAGAGTGGCTGTTAAATCACTTTGTTCCAAATATTATAAATAAGGAAGGTAAAAAAATTCTGATTTGCGATAATTTAAGTGCTCATATATCTTTAAAAGCCTTAAATATATGTGAAAAGCATAGTATAACATTTATATGTTTGGTACCCAATTCCACACACCTTTTACAACCTTTAGATGTTGGATATTTCTCGAGTTTAAATGCTGATTGGAGGTCAGTTCTTAATTAATGGCCTAAAACATCCAGAGGAAAAAAGGTTAATAACCTGCCAAAAAATTTGTTTTTGCAGCTCATTAAATCTACTCTTAATGTTGGTAAAGAAAATCTAGAACATAATCTCCAAGCAGGATTTAAGGCTACAGACATATATCCATTTGTACCAGAACATGTTCTCTCCAAATTACCCAGTTTTACAAATATAGATATTCAACTCAATATTGGAGAATCGTTTAGGAATTATGTTGATGATATTCATCTTAATTATGAAGTAAGCAAAAAATTAAAGTTACCAATAACAGCAGGGAAAAGTGTATCAGCCACTGAGGTAGAAGCATACTCTAAGGAAAGAGACAATTAAAAAAAAGTCAAGATAATATTCGAGCAAAGAAAAGAGGAAGACCACTTGGATCAAATAATATGGTTATGAAAATAAACAAAAAACTTAATATTTTACAAAGTTCAAGCATCGTAAATGTTAATCAAGTTATTGAAGACAATAAACAAGTTTTACCTGTATCTCAAAATGATGCAGTTTTTTTATTGGAGCAAATAAACAATCACTATGTACATGTTTTCCTTGATCGTGATTACTTTGTAAAAGAGTTAGTTGTAACTCAAGACTAAATGAATGAAACACTGTAATATTTAGTTTAATAGTCAATGGTGTTTATTTGTGGAGAATTATATAAAATAATATCTTAATTATTTTTTCTTTTATAACTTTAAAAATTATTTTGTGAATATTTTATTGAAAAACTTGTTTGTTTATTCTCGAAATAGTTTAACTACATTTTTTTAAAATTATTTTAAACTAATACAAAGAAATTTAAACAACTTTTTAGATTTAAAAGATTAAAATTGATCAGTTTAATAGTGTTCAAAGTTACCCGAAATGCGAGGGTAACTTTGAACGCCTACATTATTTTTTTTTTTACATAATATCTAGCAAATATAAAAAAATGATAACAAACTAGAAAAAAGAGATCATCAGAACACCCTTTATGTAAAATTATTTGTTATCTAGTTAGTAAAACAATTTTTGTAGAGATAAACCTAGCGCAAACCGTTCAAGGTTACCCGTAATGACTGTACAAATTTTAAATAAACGTTAGGCCTTCTACACACGATACTGTTCGTGTAAAGCTCAAAAAGAAGAGGAAGGAAAAAATGTTAAAACTGCTAATAGCCGCAATAATGAAATTTTCAAAACAATTAATAAGTACATGACGAGCTTTTCTAAGTTACATATATTTTTAAAAATAATATTTTTATGAAAAATATAATTACATATTTAGAATCTTTTTTTTTTTTGAATCTAAGTATCATATTTGGATTATAAGTGTAATATTTGTAAGTAATATTTGGATCATAAGTATCATATTTGGATCATAAAATCATATTTGGAATCTAAGTTAAATTTTGAACAAAAATGAATGTATTATTAAAAGCATTTTTTTTTTTTAAATAAAGGATTTTTAATTCCATAAGACCACCTTAAAAGAAATATCGGGTTTAGTGGTTGACTTTTGTAACTAATTTTCATTGTTTTCGTTGAATATATCAGGAAATTTTAAATACTTGTTTAGAATAATGACTAACATAATGCAACACTAACAATTCTTTTGGAGATAAATATAAAAAACTCTCTATATCGGTTGACCTATATGAATGATCTATAATGATTATTAAACTATTCCCTTAGAGAATAATTCCGCACGAGAACTTCTCGCTCGAATGGAATAAAAGCCGTTGCAGTTTTTATATATGTATGCTGATACATAAAAAAGTTGTTAAAATGCTTGCCTGCCTATTGTGAATATTCTGAAGCTTTTAAAATATGTTACAGTCTTAAAAAAATTAATAATCAAATAAAAAATTTATTGAATACGCAAGGTAAAATTTTGGCATTCTTTGTGATGTTTTTTTTCAGGGACCTTAAAGTTATTTTCGATTGGTGTTATTTTCTGAAAGTAGAGGTTAGTATGGATCCAAAAAAAAGTATGACATGACACCGGAAAGTCCTTTTTTAGTTTAAACCTACTTCCACCGGAGCGTGCATAACATACCGTAAGACATAGTATGTATTTAATGCATATTGTTACAAACATGGGAAAAAAACAAATACAATAAGAAATATTTTAAATAAATTAGAGAACAGTAAACCGTCTACGATAAAGAAATCTTTAATAATGATATAAAACTCAAAATCAAATCAATTAAAAAAAGAAAAATTTAAAAGTTAACTATAAACTAAATTCATCAACTTTATAATCAAAGGTTTTGCGGTCATATCTCAATTTAGATAGCCTGTTAGTGTAGATTGTAAAAAATATTTTGAACAGAGAGTATCATAATGATGTTTTTCTAATTTTGTTCTATGTTCAACCCTTGCTTAGTTTTTGCTTAATTTCAATATGCTTTAACATATTTCAATTTTCAATTTTGTTCCTGCCCCTTGCTGATATAACTTTTTGCTTTACTTTTCTGCCATTTCGTTATCAGTTGAGTGCAACTAAATGATAAAATTGTTGTCTTTTTGGTTGTTTAATGCTAAGATAGCTAAAACATGACAGCAAAGTGCACTAAGCTTGACCTTGAAGTCAGAGAAATGAGTTTAGAGAATTTAATTCAGGGAGGTGATTGTTCCATGCACTTATACTTAGGTATTTAATGGATTTATTTCCATACTTGATAGAATGGTGGTTTGGAACAGGTAGGTTTAAATTACTAAACGAACGAAGAGGATATCGACAGTTTAAACATTTTTTATTAAAATTGTTGAACGATACTGGAAGGTTATAGTGATAGTAACTACAGACATATTGACAGTTAGGGAATATAACAAGGTCATTTAAATTTAGTATATTAGAAATACAGTACAGCACACTAGATTTAAAGTTATTAGATTGAAAATATTTTGTTTTTAAGGCTATATTTTGGCGATGGGATAGCCTTGAGAATTTGTGCTTTCTTGGTGCTTTCTAGTGCTTTGAGTGATATAAATTTTATACTTTTTAATACCTGTAATGCTTTTTTCTGTTGTTGAAATGTACTCTCTTCATATTAAAAATATATTCTTTATAAAAATTCTGAGGTTGCACAATGGTAGAGGTTGTTATTGAAAGTCTAATTTTCTGACCTGTGGATTATTAACGACATAAACTTATTTGAAATAAAATTTCTTT
Organism: Hydra vulgaris; assembly: GCF_022113875.1. Lineage (NCBI taxonomy): Eukaryota > Metazoa > Cnidaria > Hydrozoa > Anthoathecata > Hydridae > Hydra > Hydra vulgaris. The sequence goes on along the minus strand of NC_061167.1, from coordinate 6,171,081 downwards.
TTTGAGTTTTCGGAAAGTTTAATATGGGTTCCACTATATTTTTCCGATATTACTTGTAAAATCTTAGGACTGATATAATATTAATCCATGTTCCATCCAAGCCAGTTTTGTTCTTTTGTTCTTCCTTTTTCATTCTCTGAAAGTTGCTCAACAGGTTTGCCCTGACTATAAGTATATCGTAAACATACTGCTAAACAGTCTTGATGTGATGTATCTGGCGAGGTAACAGCAGACACTAAATAACTGTTTGCTTCTATTATCTTTTTTAGAATTATGTCACGTGTTTCTGAAGCTAGCAGTTCAACAACTTCATTTTAAAATCTTGGTTCTAAGTAAGTGAAGTTTTATAAATGAATTATGCCTAAAGAGTGGTTTAACTATATGCGCATGATTTCCACCGATTTTACCATCATCGCCTCAAAATACTAATTCGTTTTGTGATAACGTTCGAGCAATATCAAATAATACAATTTTTTTTTTTTTATTTGTTAACATCCTTTACTTGTTCTAAATAATTTCTTTTCTTTTACTTGGTATGTTTAAAACTATATCAATATAGTTTTCAGTTGTCTTAAATTAGTAATAGTTATCTAATTCTGGTTATGAGAAGTACAGAAAAAATATTGTTGTAATTTACCCTTTGTTTTCAACTTCACAGCTTTTCATCTTATGCCACTGACAAGTACCAGATTTTTCCCATCCTGATCTTTGATAAGACCTTCCTGGGCTATTTGAAAATAATAATCATGCTAATGGTTAAGAATCGTTAACAATACTGCATTTTGAATTATGAATAATTGTTGTACCATTTTGGATTCAAACTATGTTGTTAATCGCATTATTAATTAGATATTTTGTTAAATTTGACTGTTGTTTTTAATTTAAATATTCCACTGTCGTTCTTAATTTAAAGTTGGTCACAAACTGCCTGAGTAGATTTATGCTGTTAGAATTTTTAAAAAAAATGCTGATAAAACATTTTTTAAGCTCCTTAAGTCCGCTGTGTTGAATACACATATGTATTTTCAGGCAGTTGTTAAAAGCTTCTTTATTGTTATTGGTTTTGTGGCTCAATCAATATTAATACACTCAATATGAGTTAGCCACACTATGTTGATGCTATACTTCTCAAAATACCTATTAAAAGATGGACTTGTGCAATCTCAATATCTTAAAATCCCCAAGACATTGTCTGCAGAGAAGGCGACAGTTCCTTTTAAAATCACACAAACAAACAATTTTTTGAATTTTGAGTTTTTTCAATTTTCGTCTCCCATTTCAAGTTTTGGAGGATCAGGGTTGTTGCCACACGTGTCGAATCTGTAGACAAAGTTATATAAATTAAGGCCTCTTGGAAAGTAAAATAAAAAAATTCATTTCCTGTATCAAAAGGTTTAATTTCTTTCTGTTACAAAAAATGGAGTCAGGAATGTGACGAATAAAATTAAACGTAGAATGGACAAATAGAAGGCGTTTCGTTAGGACGTCCAACGATGTCTATTGTGGACTTTGGAACAGACCCTTTCGGACGTCCTCGGACGTACTTTATACGTCCAAAATGGATGGACGAGGATCGTTTCATTTGATAGACGTGTTTCTATATATATACATATATATATATATATATATATATATATATATATATATATATATATATATATATATATATATATATATATATATATAGAGAGAGAGAGAGAGAAACACGTCTATCAAAGATGTGTGTTTATATATATATAAATATATATATATATATATATATTTATATATATATATATATATATATATATATATATATATATATATATATATATATATATATATATATATATATATATATATATATATATATATTATACTTATATTTATAAATATCAATACAAGTTTCGACTGAACCATTGATAATATAATTATGAAGTATTGAAATACAAACTGAATTATAAACCACTTACTATATACATCATTATACTTATCTTTAGTTTGAATATTGATGCAAACAAAAATAAATAAAAAGTATACGTAGATTTCGAATTACAGATTCTTGAATAAAAGAAATTTTGTATATTCCTTTGTCAAAGAATTAGAATTGTCTATAATATTTAGAAAATATTGTTCAATTTGATTCAAAGGCATATATAGTCCAATCAGATCGATTATAATCGATCTGATCGGACTATATACGATCTGATCAGACTATATATGCCTTGGAATCAAATTGAACAATATTTTCTAAATATTATAGACAATTCTAATTCTGAGACAAAAATTTTCTATTTTGATTCATAATAAATATACAAAAAAAAAACTTTATTATTTTTCAACGTTACGAAAAAACGCTTCATTCAATATCAGAAATTATTAGAAAAACAAATTTCTTTTAATTTTGGGAATTTGTTTTTTCGTAACGTTGAAAGTTAATAATATTGTTTTCTATCTTTATTATGAATCTAAATAAAAAATTTTTGACTTGACATGTTTCTTAATCGTAATTCTTTCAATTCTTTAAACTTGTACGATTTATAAAAACGTAATGGTTCTTGAAATTGTTATTTAAAGAATACTAAAGCAATTAAAACTATGTTAATTTTTTATTTTGATGGTTTCTTTATGTAATTGGTAAATTAGATATATTCCTCCTCCAAAAAAAGATATATTTCTCCCTTATTTGTTCAAAGAGAATCGTTCATTTGTTTAAAAAGAATTTCTGAGTAATATATATGAATTGTAGTAAAATGATGATACATGTCGATTTGTTCTTTAACAGTAGTTTTATTTTTGAATTATTAAAATATGTCTTGCTTAGTACTAAACACAACATTTTTCATGAATCTTAAAAAAATTATATTAAAATATCTAAATATATTATTGGCAAACTTAATAGTGTCTCTGAGCGTGTTTGACACGAAACCCTTGGCAGCCATTGCCATCAAGGCATTGGCGAGAGGGAATCGCAGCTTTGCTTTATAAGAAAACGTGAGCAAAAGTGTGACTGATATCTTACAAAGGTAAACTTCATATTATGTAATGTTAAAACATATATCAAGTTTTACAGTTCAGCTTTTACTTGAAATTTGCATTGCGTCCCACCTCTTCTTAATTTGAGATATTCAGCATTTATTTCCGTTGAAAACAATTTTTATATGGTTTTAAAATTATGATTGCCAACGTGCAGCATAGCCGAGTGGTTAGCGCGCTGAGCTTTTGAACAAGTCAACCATGGTATTTATTTATATGGTATTTTTGAACAAGTCAACCAAGTGTATCATATCATATATATATATATATATATATATATATATATATATATATATATATATATATATATATATATATATATATATATATATATATATATATATATATATATATATATATATATATATATATATATATATACATAAATATATATATATATATACATATATATATATATATATATATATATATATATATATATATATATATATATATATATATATATATATATATATATATGATATATAAACATAATTAAAGTTTATAATATTATATTTAAATTAAACTATTTTATAAAAGTTACAATTTTTAAAAATAAATTAAAGTTAAAGCTATATAATATTAACACAATTAGGAAATTTAGAGTTCTACACGCTCATATAATAAGGAAATTTAGAGTTTTACACTATTTTACCACGCTCCCGCGTTAAACTTAATCGAGTGCGCAACAATGACCAAATTTAGAAAACCATAAACAAAAGTGTTATACTCTGTATAGTATTGGAAGAGTCAACTGTGGCGCCTTTAACTTATGATGCACTTGGCACTGTTGATAAGCACGCTGTAAGTATTTAAATTTCATATTTAACTGTCTTTAATCTCTGAAATACCATTGAATATCTCTTTTATTATTATTATAAAAGTTATAATTTTTTGAATTATTATATCCAAGCATGCTAATCCATTTGTATATGCAATTAGCATGTGGTTGTATTATTAGACCTATATTATAATTTATTAAATATAATTTTATTTGTAAATTTTATACATATATTGTACTTTTACAATCTGTTTTTAAAGTTACTAAAGTTTAATTTTATAATGTTTCAGTTAATGAAACATGTTTTGTTTTGTAGGTGACGTGTTCAAATAGTTGCTCTAAAAGCTGTTAATTTTATAGAAGCTGATGATGACCTTAATTTAGATATAAGTAAGTTGTTATTTGTATTTATTGCTTTTGTTTTTGTTAGATATTTAATCTTGTTTTACATGACCCTAATTATTTAGTACAGTGTTATTATCTGGTGGTGTTAGTATATATTGGTATTAGTATATATTGGTATACAGTGTTATTATCTGGTGTTATTATCTAATGATTTAGTACAGTGTTATTAACTGGTGTTATTATTCAGGTCAGATTTTTTATAGTTAAATTTATTTTTGAAGATTCTTTTAAATTTGCTTCCTAAAAAATTTAAGTTTTTTTTAATTCCTAATTTAACAAATTATTTTTGTACAGAATGTTTAAAAATGAATAATAATATTTATTCGATTTTTATTTTAATATAAATGCCATAAATTATCTCATATAGAAAGTTTTAAATTCTAACTTATCTTTATCTTCAATTTAAAAGTTTGTATTTACCCTTAATGTTATGATGTTATATATTTATTTATATATATTGTTTAAATAAAATATGTTTAATTTTCTAAGTTGTTGTGGAGTTGCAGTTTATATTTTTCTGTCATGTCCAATGACATAGGTTTTAAAGCGGAGGGGCACAACTGTCAAATTATAAAAAAATTCTAAATTCAAAATAGTTAATAAGATTTTCCCTCTATTTATTTAAGGGAAGGAAAAAAAGTTTAAAAAGTTAGAGTGTGCAGTGAAAAATACTTAACTACATCTATTAATAAAAGAGTTGTTTGAGTGATTTAGTTTAATATGTATATTTTTATTAATATATTTTTTTATTTTTTGCTTGTAATAAAATAATTTTTTTAAAATATAGCAGTTTTTTTTAGTATTAATTTATTTAAATATTTAGTTATGTTTTCAGAAAAAAGTTGTTAAAAAGTTTCATAGGTCTCAAAAGTAGTAACCGTATGAATGAAATTAAAAATTTTTACAGTGAATGTTCTTTATTGATGTGTCTTTAACTATTCAATAAACATTGTATTTAATCAAAAGGATCATACTTATGAAAAAATTAACATTTCATTAAATTCTTTTTTTTTATACTTTGGTTGTTTTTACAACTTTTCCTTCATTATCTTGCGATGTTAGAGTTGTTTCTAATATTAAACTTGCAAATATGTATTTAAAACATTTAAAATTTAGTTGTTATTCTTTTTTTTTTTTAGTTCTACTTTTTCAGTGGGCACGCGAACGTTTATAGTAAGTACAAGGACGTCCAAAACGGTTCGTTCGGTCGTCCACAATAAACTTCCTAAATGAAACAACTTTCGTCCGTCCACTTCGGACTATTAAAGTACGTCCGATTACGTCCATAAGGGTCCGTTCCAATTCCATAAGACATTTCATTTGGACGTCCTTAAGACCTCCAAATGAAATGTCTTTAATTCGTCCATTCTACGTTTTTTTTATTCAGCACATTCTTATCCCGACTTTATTTCTTAAAACGGAAAGATATTGAGTCTTTTAATATTAAAATTTGACATTAAATTTTTATATACGAAGTCTTTTATTCTAATATCCAGTGGGCCTTAATTTAATATACCTTTCTCTACAGATTGCGCATGTGTGGCAATCCTGATAAGGATAATCATTAGGTTAATAAATAAATAGGTATTGACACAAATCAAAGAAACAAGAAATCCTGATAAGGATAATCATTAGGTTAATAAATAAATAGGTATTGACACAAATCATTAGAAACAAGGAAAATAATAATACTTTTCACAATATAAACAATAAATAAACAGTTAAAAATTTGAACAGCCAAAATATTTTTGTCTCTTTTAAGGCGTCGTACTCAGTTTTGTCACCAACAATAGCATCTAAAAAAAATTTATTTCAAAATTTGCTGTTTCTGTTAAATTAAATATTTCTTAAAACAAAAAGGCAATCAAATTCCAAATCAAATGCAAAACGAAAAAACTATGCTTTAAACATAAAACTGATAAAGATGACTTTAATATAAATATGTTAATGTTTTATGTTTTAAGTCATCTCAAATATATAAAAATACGTTATAAGTTATTTGAATGCCATACATATAAAAACTGAAGTAAAGATATCAAAAATTTACTTGACTACCTTCTAAAATACCGACCAAAAATCTAATTGGAAACAATGAGTAGCAGAAATAGAGTAATGAACTACTGTTTCATGTTCTGCAATTTACAGTTAGCAAAAATATTTCAGTCGGTGCATTTTATTAAAATAGTTTAATGTTTGCATTCAACTCACCTTTTAAGCATTTATAATGATCAGTTCTCGTAAATTTCCTCTTCCCTTTTCTACCATCCTTGCTAAATAGTAATTAGACATCTTGAGTCATCATATCATTCAAAACATTTTTAACTGTTTTTCTTACAGTATGTGTTTATAAAAATATGACATGCAAACTAAACTGAAATGCTCAAACTGTTCAATCTATAAGTTTTTCCCTACTCTTGCATATGCACCATTTATGTTATCTAAATGCAAGAAACAAATATACCTGTAAAATGTATATTTATTTGATGCATTTAGTAGATATTTTGCATAAGAGATTCTTTATTGTGGAAAAAAATTGTCATTATAATATTAAAAATTTATAATAATATTAAAGAAATTTAAACTTCTTTTTTTAAACTGAATGTGATTATGATGAAGTGTATGTGATTATGATTAAAGTGTATGTGATTATGATGAACTAACCTTTTTGTAAGAGAAACATACTGCTGTTTTAATGATCGCTTGCCGTCCATATCTCAATCAAATTTTAAAAAATATATAAATTAAATATATAGTTAAATAGCTATATATATATATATATATATATATATATATATATATATATATATATATATATATATATATATATATGTATATGTGGGAGAGGGGGGTGCAAAAAGTATATATCTATTTATCTTTATTGGAGATCTCAGTAAATCTAATAAAGGTATTAAACCTATTTATATTAAAAAGTATATATTACAAATACAATTGTAGTTATAATATGATTATTAAATTTACAGAGATCTCCAATAAAGATTTAGAAATAATAGATAATAACTGTATATATTAACTAAATCTATTACCTAAATCTCTATACAGGTATATCTATATTTATTAACTAAATCTCTATAATCTATAAAATAAAATTTTTAATAAGTTTAAAATTATTTTTAAACTTATTTATAACTATCTCTTTATATAAAAAATTACATAATTTTTTTATATCAAGAGATAAAGAAATATAGTTCAATAATTACTATAAAGAAGTTTGAATTTATTGATTTTAATTTCCAGATAGTTCGATTTACTCACAAATTATGTTTTTCATAAAAAAATGATGTTTTTTGCACCATGTTGAAAAAAATTTACAATCACGCATGCGTAAAATTAGAACGAATAAATCTCCTACTATTTTGGATTTGTATTTTTGACGTACTACTATATAGTATACGTCAATATGTCTATATAAAGTACTACTATATAGTTACTACTATATAGTAGTACGTCATATAGTCTGCTATATAGTATACATATATAAAAATCTATATATATAGTATATATATATATATATATATATATATATGTATATATATATATATATATATATATATATATATATATATATATATACTTGCAAAAAGCAACCCGTAATACGGGTTTTGGTCGGTCTGTTACATAATATTTTTATAGTGGCTGTTTTCTACAAATTAATGTTGCAAAACCTTAACTAATACCCTTTTAGAAAAAGGCCTTCAGCTTGAAAAAATTAATCCATTTGTAAAATTAACATAAAAAGTATCAGGAAGTAAAATAATTTACCAACTACTACTTAACATTATTTGAGTAATTTACTACTGACATAGGTCATAACAGTGTAAGACAGAACAATTTTTATCGACCTTGCTAAGTTCAACATAATACGTTTTTAGTTACTGACACAAATTAATAACACTTCATCATGCTTTATATTGACGTAAGTATCAACTAAATCCTTGTAATATTTTTATTTAACATAAACCATTAAGATTAAAATGAAGTTAACTTATATTATACAGGAGTTATCAATTTTTTGGTATCCCCTTGATTAATTTTTCTTTAGAAAGGAAAACTGTTAACTTTAAAATGTTAAATGCACACAACTAAATAAATTTATTAAAAATAACTAAGTTTATTATAAATAGCTAAGCAACTGAGTACAAATACGTTTCAAACAAAAAAAATTTAATTTACAATCAAACATGAGTATAACAATTTTGAAAAAATATGTAAACTTAATGTATCAATGCATCATAATACAAACCTAAAATAAAATTTTAACACATAAGTAGACATAAAAATTTGTAAACCAAGCTTACCTGACCCGGGTCTTGTAAAGTCAGTTCAACACATACCATTTCTATATTATTTGTTTCGCCTCTTTATTTCATTAATTTTTTATAAACGGTAATTTGCCACCATTTACTAAAAACTCCTTTTGTAACTCGAAATTTAATTTTCTTAAATATTTTGAAACTAATAAAGAGGTTTCTCCCCTCTTTTTGCTTTAATGGTGGCCAGGTGATTAGAGTTTTTTTTATTAAGAGTAATCATGTTTTTGATGACCTTTTACCAAAATAATAAAATGTAAAACAATGATTTACATATAAAAGAATGTTTTCTTTCTTTCCTCAAAAGTGTTGCAAATACACCCTAATCTAACTAATTAGTTAAACACATAAACAAAACTATACGAAATTATGATATTATAATTACAAAGAAAAAAAATAAAAACCATCACACAATTACCGAAACTCGATTTATCTATTTATAGTAACCTATTTTAAAATTGCAGTTAATATAAATTATATAACAGACATTATTATGTGTTTCTAGAATAGTTAAAAAAAGCTAGACAACACAACCTAGCTCTAAAGCAGTAATACCGCCTGGCACTAAATGCTACCAAATCACACCTCTGCTATAAATACACCGCTTGGCTGGCAAGGCTATCAAATTTGCTTAACATAATACCAAGACACGCCACCTTGAAAACATGGAAACAACATAATTTAAACATATATACATCTATAAACAAATATGGCTTTATGTAACACATATAAAATGAATATAGATTGAAATTTATCGTTTAATTAAAGAGTAAGGAAAGTCATTAAGAGAAGTAGCTAAGATATTTGGATTGAGTGCTGAAGGTGTAAGGATGATTGTTAAGCGAATGCACCAGCGAAAAACGGCAGAAAATTCAATTAGATCAGGTCGACCAAAGAAGACAACTGCAAGAGATGATAGAGTGATCGTTAGAACATCGGTTAAAACACCAAACATGAGTTCAATAGAACTTAAAAACGAATCAAATTTGGCAATTAGTCTTCAAATAATTAAAAGACGTTTCAATGATGTCGGATTATACGGTAGAGCGATGCAAAAAAAACCATTCATCTCTATAAATAATCGATGAAAATAGCTGGCGTTTGCTAAAATGCATATAAAGTTGCCACTCGAAGTCTGGAAATCTGTAATTTGGACAGACGAATGCAAGTTTGAACTCTAATCGACAAAGAGAAGAAGAACGGTCTTCAGAAAAAAGACAACTTATTTTAATGCAACATGATACCTACAGTGAAGTTTGGTGGTGGGTCAGTGATGCTGTGGGGTTCTATTTCATGGAACGGCCCTGGTATTATCGAGTTGATCAATAGTAAAATGACCAAAGAAGTTTATCTCGACAATGTACAGCGAAACGTCTTTGCTTCTGCAGCAAAATTAAGGATCTAGGACGATTTTATCTGGCAGGAGGATAATGATCCAAAACATACAGCAAATATCGCCAAAGATTGGTTCGCTAATCATGAAATTTTCAAATTCGATTGGCCTGCTCAATCGCTAGATTTAAATATAATCAAAAATATATGGGAATACTTGGATAGAACTATTCCTCAAAACGAAAGAAAGTCAAAAAATAACATGTTTACAACAATCAAACGTCATTGGGAAGAAATTGACATTAATTTCATTCAGAAATTAGTACTTTCGATACCAAAATGGTTGTAAGTAGTTATCGATGCTAATGGCGGACCAACAAAATATTAAAACGATTGCATTTGCACCAAAATAACAAAACTATTTTAAACTTGTGTTCTTGTCGCTGTCAAAAAACTTTTGAGCAACACCTTTTTGCGTTTTACCTAATTTTTATTGTTCTAACGTTAATCGACTGCTGTTCTATTTTTATTTCAAACATTCATTTTGTTTTCTATTAAACTAAATACTTTCTACCCATAAATATCTTCTTATTCATAAAATAATGCCTAAATATTCATTTTTTTTAAATGTCAACTGACTTTTGAGCGTCACTGTGTATATATATATATATATATATATATATATATATATATATATATATATATATATATATATATACATATGTAAACAAAATTGTTTGCAGTATATCTATAAAAAAATCACTCAGCAAATTTTCTAGGTAATCAAAAATCTTGCTTGCCATGAGTTCCAAAGCCATTGATATTTAGATGAATTTCCACGTTACATGTGCTATAAATGTGTTAAACACTATTAAGAGACAATCATTGCAGTCAATCGTCCTTCAAGCTCCGTTCATGACGACTAAAAAAAAAAATTAAAAACAAAATAAATGTATTATTTCATTTATATTGTATTCCATTGCAAAGTAAAAGATAACCATTGCTATACGTACAAAATCAGGAATTAATAAAAACTTACCTTATTCATTGGATACTGTCCACTGTCCTGACATTTGTAAAACACTTTACAGTCATGAATTTGCCAAAACCCATCCCTCAATAGGATCATCTCCAAAAACACCTTATTTAACAGTATTACTATAGATTAACAATATAACTATATGCTAAAATTAAGCTAAAAAATGTGACTTGATAAAAAATCTGAAACAATTTACCCTTAAAATACCCTCAACCGTTATGAAATTCGTAATTTTAAGGGCTGGCAAACTGGGAAGCATGATAATAATACCAATATACAACTTATATGATAATTAAAACACATCGCAATTAGAGAAAGAGTTGAGCAGTATAAATATTTGCTTTATAAGGTTTTCTCACTCACAATTATAATAAACTATATATGCATAATTACACAGAAAATATATTGTATTTATAACTAAATAAATTTTGAGGTTAAATATAGTTGTTATGAGTTTTTGTTATTTGTCACATATTATAGTAAATTATATTAACAAAGTAATAAAAAACAAAATCTGTAAGAGCAATTCATATTTAACTGCAAATCTATAAAAGCTATTCAAATTTTGTTTTTCTGATCTTCTTTGTAACATTATTGTTAGGCTTGAACATGGCGTCTTTAAGGCCTTTTTTAATCATTACAACATCTTTGTGGCCCAGACGTTTTAACACAGCAATATATATATATTCAATTTATTTTATAATTTTCAATGCAAAGACAAAGTTTTTATATAAAAATCTATAGTTGTCATTACTTACCTATCAGTGTGGAGTACACACTCCTATTCTTGACTGCCACCTTTTTCTTTCCAGATGTTTTATTCCCAGCATAATAAATTGTTTTTAACATGTCTTGAGAGAAAGTTTCTTTCGTTATCATTTTAGCTGCTCTCGTTGTTGCAAATGTCGTCAACGAGAATGCCTTTGTATGGTCCGAAAGCGACATTTTCTGAAGGAAATAAAAATATTTGGGGAGAAAAATATTTTACATAATAATAATGAAAATAAAAATAAGATAAAATTATATGATTTATAACTTATTCTGCGTTATTTTACATGTTTATTTCATATAAAAATTTTTTAGCAGGTATTTTAGATGCTTGTTTTACTTAACAACAACCAAGTTTACAATTAAAAACAAAACAAAATGATAACTTTATATGGAAGTGGACAAAAAAACCTTCAAAAGCCCTTGTAACATTTATTTTTATTTTATATTTCAAAACGTTGAAAATATTTTAAACGTTATTTGCTAAATCTAGTTGACTAGTTACAGTAGCTTCAGTAAAATAAATGAATAAATTTTTATTAGTCATAATTTGATTTATATAAGCATGTAGCTAGAGCATATGAAGGCTCCCCACATTTTAATAACATAATAATAGATTCTATTTTGAACATTATAACTTACTTTAATAATAATAAGAAAATATATATTGTATTAACTTACCCAAGTTTTGACAAAAGAGTCATTTTTCAATTTTTCCTCCTAATCAAAATACTGCTTTTTCGTGGTCAAAGGCAGGCGTCCTAATATCGGATCATCCTCAACCTTATCATCGCACAGTGGTTTAAATGTTGGACATGAGTAACAATTTAATTTTTTGAAAATAAAATTTAAATTAATTTTTATTATTATTTATTATAATTAAGTACCTAATTAAATAGCATGCAGATTTAAGCTATAAAAAAAAGTTAAAATTTTTGTCTATTTAAAATGTTACGGCCATTCAAACTTGAACAATTGGGGAAAAAAAACACTTTAAAACCCAACAGAGTTTTTGAGTATACTCGGAAAAAAGTGATGAAAAAAAAAAATTATTGATGTAAAACTTGGAAAATTATTAAACAATAAGGGATAAAGAGCCATAAAACATTTTTCTTGCCAATAATAATAGTATTTCAGAAAGAAAATTGGATAATTTTAAAAAATTTATATAAAAACTGTAAACTTTTGCACATAATTTTGTTTTAGTTTTTCAACATTTTGATGAATATCTCAAAAACCGCTTATGGCGCCATACTATACCTTATATGATTTCTGAATTACAAAATAAAAGCTTTCATTTGCTGCTATGCATAAGTTGGCCCCATTAGCGATTTTTAAAAAAATGAGTTTTAAAATTGCCATCTTAAGGTTAAAGTCTAATAACTTGGTTTTGAAAAATTATTTGAATAATTTGAATTGTATTGAATTATATTTGAAAAATAAGTCAAGAAATATTTGTTGCATCTATTTGACATTCCAGTTTATGATGGGACCATCTTAAACTGTTTGTATATTTTTACAATATTCTTTTGAAAGGTCACAAACTCACAATATGAACCTCCAAAGCCTTTACAAACATTTGAAGCCTTTCTGTCCAAACTATGAGCGACAATGTTTACTTTAACATGCTAATCATTTTGGTTATGCTTAACAATAATTTCGCCTTCCTTCATACACAGTATGTCTGTATTTAGGATAACCTAATACATTCGCTCTTTTGTTGTGTCTAATCTATTTGAATTTCTACATTAATTTAGGTAATTATGTGGAACTTAATAAAGCTACTGCGCTGATGTTTGCTTTTATAGCTCTGTAAAATTTAAAATTAAGTTATACCAAATTAGATGCGGCATAAAAGCGTTATTACAAAGTTATAATAAAAATATTTGATAGAGTGTTTAATAAAACCGTAATCTAAATAGTTATTTCTAAGCCAGTTTTTTGCGCTGATTTCAAATCTGCTTTCAGTTTTCTTCTAGCACTTTTAGTTATTGAGATATTTGTAATTTTAATTTTCAGGCATTCTGTACTTTATCCCTATACATAAACATTGAAAAACATTCAATATTTCAAGCACCACTTATGTTTCTATGCAAGTAAGTCAAAATCTCTGTGACTAGGTTTATTCGTAAACATTTATACACATTTAATAGTTTAAAGGCTGTTGACTAAAGAATATAAATCACTTAAAATCTCTGTGAATATGACTTCGTTGGGTAGATTTTTTCTGGTTCATGATTAAGCATCCAACAATAGTCAGCTAACATGCTTTTATTTCAGAATCTTTGGTAACACTTTTCCATCACTTGAATATCTTGGTGGAATCGTTCACTTTGTTCACAACGCCCAAATTTTCAGGAAAAAATGCGAATGCAGAAAATGCATTTTCAATGACATACGACAGCCCATTTTTTGAAACAAATCGAGTAGCTTTTCAATACAATTTTCATATTCATACGATTTGTGATTCCCCAAGAAGTTCTTACAAACGCATACAAACGCTTTCTACGCTTCTTTTTCGTCGAAAGTAAGTGACTCTTCAAATCAATGGTTTTTCAAAACCTCTCGAATTTGGGGTCCGACAAAAACGCCTTCTTTGAGTTTCGCTGCACTAATTTTGGGAAATTTTTCAACCAAGTATTAAAAACCCGCTGATTCAGTTTTACCTAATGCTTTTACTAAGTTTTTGATGTGAAGGAAAAATGTTTTGTCTGGATCAACAGCGGTATACGATGAACGCTGTTTACACCGGGTATACATAATGTTCATTCACAGCACGACTATCCCATAAACAAAGAAAGCAGCAGAGCTTGGTAAACCCTGTTTGCATACCCATTAACATATCAATCACTTTCAAATTACAAATGTTCCACTGATGAGTTTTGTAATCAATAGCGTCTAGTAATATTTTCATATTTTCGTGAGTTTCATTTAAGTGTACGAAATGAGCGATTGGATTACATGGCTTCTGATTGCCAATATGCAACAACGCGGCCTTCAAACTCCTTTTGAATGAATCAAATGAAGAGGTGCCAATCACGAGGCGAATGCACTTAGGATAAATTTTCGGAAAAACCATTGACATTATTGAAGTAGCACAAGGGTCCATCAATGGTGAAAAATCAAAATAAATCGTTGCTGCGTTTTCGAAAGTGGGATACTTTGACACAAACTGCTAATAAATTCTTTCTTTCAGTCTTGACGCCAAAAGTTAAGCTTTTTCCTTGAAAAGGAACAAGTAACCAAAATCATTCAGGACACCTTGTGTGAAAACTTTTGGCACTTTGCCGTCAATATCTGGATCAAAATCAACATCAGCCGCATCTTGACGTTTAACATCAACAACACATTTGTCTTCAACAGAGTCTAAAACATCAGCTGGTGGTACTGGAATGAACAAGGTGCTGTCATGAAGAACAGGCCAAATCCAAATTCGGGTACACAATTTGGTGGTTATTTTTCGACGAAAATCCAGCAGTATTAACACCGCAAAAATAGCAGTCATTGTAATGATCTTTTGGTACCATCCAAATCATCGGTATAGCAAATTGAAAAGATGACCTTCGTTTGTTGATCGAATCTCGTAATAAGCTGTAACAAATATAACGATCCACATGTAGTGTCCAAGTTTTACCTTGATCTCCCAAAGGACAACCGAAATACAGCTTGTAAATTTACGAGATTTCTGGAATGATTTTCTTTCACTGCCCTGACAATGTAAATTGCGCACAAATGTAGCAGAAGGCGTCTGGTGAATTTTTGCGACTTCTAGGCATTATATAAGTTAATTTCATTGAAATAATTACCCTGAAAATAAAGAATTATTAGTATATTTAACACTGTAACTATATATTAATGCAAAAAATACACATACATTATCTCAAGATTCAGACGCGCTGGAGGAAAAACTAAACACAGATTTAAAATCAGCGTGAAAAACTACTTCTAGGAAGCCTAAAATTAAGGCTGGTGCAAATTTATTGTTGATCAGTGTTATTTTTAAGTCCAGTAATAAAAAAATTTCAGAAATATCAGAAATAAAAGCTATAGAAAAGAAACAAATAACTAAATAATAACCTCAAATTCAACAATAAAACGCATTGATGTTGCTTTACTAGATAAATAAGGTAGTTTAAAAAATACAATTTTGTTTTGTAAATAAAGCTTTTCATTACATGTATCATTACATTATATTCCACTACCTTTAATATGGTTAAACATTTCATTTTCAAAAAAAAAATTTAATTAATAATTTAATGAATACCTTTATCAAAATCATTTTCAACAACACTAATACAAAATAACTCTTCTTTTTAATCTTCATCTTTTTTAGAAGCAGTTACTGTATGTTACTAAATTACATCTCTGCATAATGACCATTGATTTTGAACATCTTTAAACTCTACCTAAAAACGAAAATTTTTGTCGTATCTAAACAAGAACAAAATACATATTAAAACACACCTTGGATATAACTTTAAAAAGCGCATGGAAATATAAGCGCAGCATAGATTTAAATAGACTAATTTAAATTTGAAACCAATTTTTAAGATTTATAAAAATATTAATAACTTACAGTTTCATTCATATTCAAAAACCTCGGATATCTTTTCATGATAAGTAGCATTTGGTTTTGTGTTTAAGATCCAATCTTTTTGAAAGATTTATGTCTCTGCCATCATGTGCAGCAACTCTTCTTTGTTAGGAGATGTTAAACGACGTTCTCGGAGCATACGCTCAACTTCACAATTTTCTTCACCGACTAGGTCTCGACAATGTGGTCTAATAATAGCAATTAATCATTAAAAAATTTACACAATCAATCATGCTAAAAATTCATTAAATTAATATTAAAACCTACGTTTCTTTCCAATGATTCCATTTTGTAGTTATATGTTTAGATCTTAAGCGTCGTTGTCTAACTTAAATCTTAATGTGGCCAGTATGAGATTTTCCACAATAAAAATGCTCCTATAAAATGTATAAAAAACGATTTCTTATTCAGAAAATCCAAAGGTTTGTAAGCACATCGAATAATTCACATTTTAATAAAACAACCTTATAAATTCCAAAACACTTACGTGACCTGATTTGAGTGTGTATCCTTTTTGAATAAAGTAAAATTGAATATGTATAAAATGTGATTGAATAACTAGTAAAATAAATATATTATCAAATTCAAAAAAGACAAAATACTGATACAAATTTACTTACAATTTTGCAACCTCCATAAGATATCGGCCTAAAATTCGCATTAAAAGTGTCTTTCTTGTGTTGAATATATTTCACCGCTTAACAACTTTGTCACAAGTGTTGGGCCATGAACACTTGCGGAACTGTTGTCATACTTACAGAGTACCTCTTTTACAAGATATCTATTGAATTTAAAAAGCACATGATAGATCATATACTCTTTTATATTCTCTTTTAAGCAAGTATTTTGAATAAAAAAGTTTATACATTACTAGAGGTTGGGATTGGGATATTTCTTGTAATTGATGCAGCTAGTAAGTTTAGCACTGGTAACAATTCATGTAATTGGGATTTCACAGTATCAATACTGTGAAATACCAATTACAGGTTCAACTGCACATGACTGCAACCACTGCATTATAAGTTTTCTCTGTCACATTTTACAACCTACTTCAACGAAATCATTTCCATTAACTAGTACAAAGGAATTGAAATCCATTGTTTCTTTTAGAACAAATTTTAGAATATTAATATTACATTTCTTTAATTATAAATTTATAAAATTAAAATTAAAAAAAAAATATTAGAAGCAAAGCAAAAAAATATTAGAAGCAATTATAAAAATTAAAATTATAAAAAAAAAAATATTAGAAGCAAAGGAAAAAAGTATTATAACTTTTTTAAATAAATACTAAAATTTATATATAAATACCTATTAGTTTGTTTACTAATTCTTGAGGCAATTTGTCTGCTTTTAGTACTTCACATAGCTTCTCTTCTAATGAATTTATTTTTCTTTTAAAAAATTTATTAAGTTACTCATTTAAAATAGTTTCCAAAATAACAAAATCAATCATTAATTAGTGTGTGATACAACTGTGATGTTATTTTTTAAAAAGTAATAAAGTTAATTAAATAAAAATAATTTTTTGAACAAAAAAAAAGACAACAGAAAACAATACTTTTTAAAATAAAAAAAATTTTATTTATTAATATACACAGCAATTTGTAGATAGGTTTTAAACAATTTATAAAGCATACGAATAAATTTCTTATTTAAAATTTCGTTTGAACTTGTGCAGCTGATAACATATCCAGAAAGTGGATGTTCGTCAAACAAAATATTAAAACTTAATACTTCGAAATGCTTATCACTATAAGATCTTCATAAGAAAAAAGATGGTCAACAAATCCTACAGTCTCATTAAAGAAACAACATACAAGCCATATTAGTGAATTTTCTACATTAACAAAGGCCTTGCCTTTTCCAAAAATAGGCAAACCATCTTCATTTATAGAAAAAAACAAGTAATAATCTTTTCGAACATTTATGCTACCAATATGAATTTTGTACAAAACTAAGACATGGTCATCTGATTTTAAATTTTATTTAAAACATAGCACATTCTCAAACGGCCTTAAATAAACACAAATACAATTAGATTTTGATACTAAAGGTGTTCCTCTAATGTGTTGCTTAGTCAATTTAGCAAGTAAATAATTAAACAATATGAGCCGAACGTTTGAAAAATGAATTTTTAAGCTCATATCGCAGGCAACTCATTCCTATCAAAGGGCAACTTAGAAAAATAATGGTTGGATAATGAACCAAAAAATGTTTCTTTGGTCGCAGATTTAAATCTGGTAAGAGTTTTTTGAAAGATTGTAAATGTTCTTCAATGAGATCACGAAGCAATGTAATCATGACATATGTAAACTTAGGCGCTAATAAGATATCAATTAAATTGCAAAGTTGAATGAAAAAAATCCAGTTTTTGTCATCTTCGTTTACCAAATTGCCTACAGTTAGTGGTAAAAAACAAAAAAATGCCCACATTTACATTACTTTCATTAAAGAATGTACTTTTTTTTCTTCAATTTGGAATATTGCAGGAGGTTGATTTCGTTTGTCAGTACTTATCAAACTAAAAAAATATTATATTCTCTCATTTAATATGTCAATATAAAAATCTTTTTTTATTTACAAAGTTTTGTCTTGTCTGCAAGGTTAGTAGGAATTAGTCCTTCTAGAATTGTATGCATAGGATCAATTGCAAAGTTATTAGTTATATGAAAGTCTAGAATTTTATTTAAAACAGAATCTTTTAACATTAATCATAAAGAATAATTAAATCTAATTAAAAACCACATTAACCATCTTAAAAATCAACTTGCTCATTGAACTACCAAATCTGACGTTCTTAACGTAAAATCAGAATTGAATGAAAAATGCAAATATTAAAAAAAACTAAAACATTATAAAGAAAAACAAGGAGAATACGAAGAAAGAAAAACCTAAAAAAAATTATCCAAAAAATATCTATATAGAAAAACCAAAGCGAAAATATTTAAAAGAAGAAAGTGAAAGTTAAGAAAAAGGAGAGGAAGAAGTATGAGAAAAAAACCTCAAAAAAATAATGTATCATTTCCTTTTCACGTCTGTTCTTAATGTTTTCAAGAAATAAACGCAGTCGACGCTATTCACGGTTTATGCAAAATTGTATTATTCAACAAAGAACAATTTTATCTAGTTCTCTTATGCAGAATAGCAGTGAACAAAAAATACTATTTTAAAAAAGGCTTTGACTCGGATGATTAATAAATTAAAAAAAAAATTCTTATAAAAAAGTTTACATTCTTGTTTTTGTTAATTTTACCCAAAAAAATGGCTTCAACAACAAAATATAAGGCAACAGGCGATGGAAACCGTTATACGCTTAATCCAGTCGGACCTGTTACAATTGAAGATGTTTTAGCAAAAGCCAAAGCCGAAAACAATAGCCGAAATCTTTACTTCAAAAACCAGCAAACGGATATATAAGTGCAGAATAAAATGCGCTACTAAGCGAAAAGCATTCAGGTTTTTTGACAGCGCAACCGTAAGACAAAATTATCGCTGTCAATTAGTAAAAATTTACTCGCGATCTAACATCAGATTTGAAAATTTTAATCACATTTACTATTAAATTAAGCAAATAGACTATATACTGCAGTATTTTATTTTAAAATTCGATTTGCACATTATAAAAATTCAGACACACTTACAAGATTTTTAAACACTACCGACGATATAAGTTTATTAGAAAATATATGTTTAGTAAAAAGGATTGTTTACCATTTATTTAAAACTATAAAAGTTTATCCCAATTCTCAAAAAACAATTTTAATTAGGCAAAGAATGCAATATTTAATCATGCTTTTGGTTATTTTAAAACTCTTCTAGCTAAAAAAACTATTTTTAAAAAAATGAAAGAAGAAAATATTAATAACAATTTAACAATGTTGTAACCAAAAACTAATGCTGCTACTTGTGATTGAACAAAAACTCCTATTCAATCAAACGACGCTAACGCAGGGATTAGAGCAATAAACGGCATTTCCAGCGGATATTAATTATATCAAAGAGACATATATAACACTTTAATGAATGGCGAAAAAGGCTTTAGATTTTGAGTACCATTTTGACTTTTATGCAAATTTTATCAACTTAAGAGTTATTACGGAAAAGGAAAAAAAATGAAAATCGAATTTTATATCGAAAACGACATGAATCAATTTTTAGAATTTATAAGAGAATATACTACTACTGAAGTAACCAATCTTTCTAACGTCGGTTAGCTGATCTTATCAATCACGTCAATCCGTATTAAAAAAAAACAAGTTTACCATTGGAAAAGTCTTTATACATTAGCAATAACAAAGGCACGTCTTACACTTTGCTTCGTTTTGCTCATTACGAACAAGTAGTTACAAATGTAGAATGTGTTTCAGAAATTAATATCAATTTAGGAAATATGAAAAAACGCCGACGTTGTACCTCATTGTATTTTATTTTCTATGCAATCGAAAAAACGAAAACAACCACTTAGGTAAATCCTGTTTAATGCCTACTGAAATAGCATGCAGTTATATAATTATAAAATTACTTTTTATAGTTTTAGAAGAACATTTATTTATTCTCCTGGTGACACTTTTGAATTGCATTTACAAAATAAAGTAGACAATCAACAATATCGCTATCAAAGTTATGTTTCATGGTGTAAGGGAAATACACCTTCTACTTTATACAATAATAATTTTGCTGATTTTTACACAAGCGATGATTCTTTCATTAAGATATATTTGTAAAACAGCATATTTAATAGAACCGCTAGTTGCAGACACTTCGAGAGTTTACAACTACGTTAACGACAAACCTCCCGCTATAAATAAAGGAAACAATTCATTCCAAATTACTGTTCAATGTACAGAAGTTTTTAAAGGGCTATTAACTTTATATCTTTAAAATCTAGCACAGTTGATTCAAACATGAACAGGAGAAGACAAAAACTACACATATTTATCTAATAAATTTAAATCATCTAAAGTTACTGTACGACATTTTTATTTTGTCAAAATAGCTATGTTTGAACTGTATTTTTTGTATGCACACGACTGTTTAGTTTTAAAAAATGTTTAAAAAGTTTTTTTGTTGTAGTAGAAGAAGAGGTAGAGGCAGAGATCATCGCAGACATTGAGGGAGAGGAAAAATATTGACCAAAGTCAAATAGTTAGCTAAACGCCTACTCAGATCAGACGTAGGAGGTTACGCGCTCGAATATTTTCTAAAACAACAGAATGCGTAGAAACTAGGAAGAAGAAGTGTATATTTGCCCTCGTTAAAAGGAGTAGGTAAATGACGTTTAAAAAGACAAATACGTGATGAATTTCTTCCATTGTTAGCAGCATTGTTATAAGCAAAAGGTTTAGGTTTTTTAGGGTTGGGGTTATAAGCTGGATTACCACTAAAGGAGCAGGAGCTAAACTCGCGCTCGGAATGCGATAACTTGCAAACAGAATCCGATACTAAAAAATGTATAAAAAACGCGTAAGTAAAAAAAGACCTTCCAATAGTAATTGTAGACCTTCAAAAAGTAAATGCTTGGAAAAATTTTACCTGCATTAGGAGCAATCGCGTCTTGACTTTTACCGAGACTTTTACCTGTAATAGGGAGTTGCTGTGGGAGGAGCGATTGCGGGAGTAATTTATTACGGAATCAATCAAATTGCAAAATAATTGTGTTATTCTATTTTATTAAAAACTGTATTACAACCGTATACATTTACGTGTTCTAAATTAAATTTTTCGTGCCCTTTGTAATAATTAATAAAATTTTCTATACGTTTTTATTATACCATCAAACTTTTATTTCGCATATCGAATTGCAATGTTAAAATTTTTTTTTTTTTTTTTTATTATTATTATTTTTTAATTTATTTCGCCGTTTAAAAATAATTACAAAAACTAGATAATATAGTTACAATTATATGTATATAGGCATAATAACAATAACCATAACAGAATATATATTTACATTTACATTTGGCAGCAACAACGGCAGGAGTTCTAGAAGATCATGAGGATCTTATCATGAAGCCCTTAAAAAATATAACACATTTACACTTTTTCAAGTTTAATAAAAATAAACTGTTCGTAATGAAATAATATATATTTTTATAAAAAAAACTTAGTAATTATTAGTCTAAAATAAAACAATATACAAAAATAGTTAAAAATAGATGAGAATATTTTCTAATAAAAACATAATCTTTTCAAGTTTCTGTTTAAATGAAGCGTAAGCCATTTTAATAGAAAAATCAAAGTTTGGTAAAACTATTTTGTTCCAGAGATAAGGTCCTCGATAAGAATCAAAAAATTAGTCTTTTTTTTGATGGCAAAAGGGGGCAATAAGATTGTTATTAGTGCGAAGATTATATTTGTTTTTTGGTTTCAAATTATAAACATTTTTAAATACAGTTGGTGACAAATTTTCTCTTCATTTAAACATAAAGTACAAAATATTAAAAACATTTAGTTGGTACACATCTAAAATATTCATTTCTTTATAAAGTTTAAAATTGTTTTGTGTGAGAAAACCGATTTTCAAAATTTATTACGCGAACTGCGTAACTAACTGAACTGCTGTGTTTCTGACGGAGATAAAGAGATTTAAGCTTTGTCTTATAGGTGCTTCCCCATACACTACTTGCATAATTTATATGACAATGAATAAATGAATAATACAATCGTATTAATTGATGTTTACTTAATATATTTCTTGCTTTGTAAAGAATTTCGATGCATTTTGCAATTTTTGTGTAAGTTGCATTTTGCCAAACTTGATTTTTTTTCCTTGTAGCCCGGCGTATCAACCACCACGATATAAAAATATTTACATCGTATACAAGTTAAATAAAACAAAGTTGATAAAGATCTTTGCCTGTGATTTTTGTAATTAAATCTAATTCCATAATTTTTTTCAATCAATATATATTTTCGCCTTTCTGAATTATTCAAAACGTGCTTACACTTTGTTTGTATTTCTCCCACACCACAACGAATCTCGATCTTTTTTATAACGAT
This sequence comes from Hydra vulgaris, assembly GCF_022113875.1. Lineage (NCBI taxonomy): Eukaryota > Metazoa > Cnidaria > Hydrozoa > Anthoathecata > Hydridae > Hydra > Hydra vulgaris. The sequence goes on along the minus strand of NC_061167.1, from coordinate 6,147,817 downwards.
TATTTGTTTCGTCGATCAATAAAACATAAATCCAAAAAAAGAAAAAATCCGGAGTATATTATTTTAAACACTTCAGATAACTCAAGTGTAACAAAACAAAATAGAACAAACTCTAATACTAGAAAAGGTGCAGCTATACACTCTAATATCAGTTTAAAAAACTTTATAGCAGACTTAAAAACTTTGTATATTCAATTTCCAACAAATGTCAATTTTTAAAAAAATTTATTTATTTTAATCCCATATTCACGATCGATTTCTTATAATATAAGATATAAACAGATAAAAATGCTCCAACAATATAAACTCTAATAATTTTATAATAATTAAGTACTTCTTAAAACTTTTTTTTTCTTTAATAAATAAATTTAAAAGTAGTAATAATCAATGTTATGATAAAGTATTGGAACAACTCATAAAAATTTGTTAGTCCTCATTCATACCCCTACTTACTTTTGAAAAAGTTAAAAATAAGCTCAATAAAAACAAAACTGCTAAAAAAAAGCTATCAATAAATTTAAACTAGTAGCTAACACTAGCAAAATATAAACGATTTTGAAAAGTAAAAAGAGGATTATTTCTATTTTTAATCTAATAAAAATATAATATACAATTTTTTTGTATATTAAATATTATAGTATATTAAATTTGCTTAACTGTTTTCTATACTTACTTTTTTATAATATGATCTTAACATTGCTACTATATTTTAACTAATATTTCTAATAAATAATAGTTAAACTAATAAAAAATAGTTCAACTACAAAAAAGTAAAAAGTTGTCACTTGCTGAAAAAATCTTGCTCAAAAGACCAGGTGTATTTTGAGAACGCGCTTTTAAAATCCAATAAAGACTAGCAACTAATTAAAACTTATTTAAAATCAAAAGTGAAACGTTATTACTACTACAATTAAATTACAGTATTAATATTAAGACAAAAAATTAATAATAATAACTTGATATATAATCTGAAAAATTACAAATAAAACAAATATTAATTGAAGTCAATGTACCTGAGAGAGATAAGCTTTTGTGATACCTGAGTAGTAGTTGTTAAATATTGTAATTTTATGTTAGCTTTTAGAAAATAATTTATGTGGACACATCATGGTTCTAAAAAATCAAATTGAGAATAAAACAAGTCAAGAAAATCAAATTGATATAAACAAAATGTATATATGACAATATGATTTGTCTTGCTCATGGCTCATAGTGAATGATTAAAAACTATTCATTAATCAATTTTAACAATAGACACCAATATAAAGGCATGCTAAATGTGACAACATTAGCAACGTAAGTAACAGCATTACGCAAAATATTATTAAAAGATATTATGTGTTTCCAGTATAACAAGTATTGAAGGCTAGACAACACCTACACCTAAATCAGTAACACTGCTTAACTGGCATGGTTGACTAATCTTGGTCTACACTTTTCCCAAGTCGCACCACTTTGAAAACATGGGAACAGCATAATATAAACATGTATACTAACTATAAAGTGCAATATCTTTATTTAACTTTATATAAAATATATAGACACCTCATATAACAGTTATATATATACATATATATATATATATATATATATATATATATATATATATATATATATATATATATATACATATGTATATATATATATACATATATATATATATATATATATATATATATATATATATATATATATATATATATATATATATATATATATATATATATATATATATATATATATATAAACAAAACATTGTTTGCAGGTAATGCTTTGACAATTATGTAACTCAAATCGTGGAGACAAGTTGAAATGGTTTTCTATACTCTGTTTGGTAAGTTTAAGAACTTTTTTTTACGATGTTTTCCCCATTTTGTTGGGGCAAAAATACCAGTTTCAAGTTTATTTTCATGATTCATGATTTCATGATAGCACGATACTTGCCTGGTGCTAATGTCTAATGTAGATAAAAAAAACTCCTTACATACACAATGCTTAAAAAAAACTCCTTTCATACACAATGGATCATCAACAAAGATTTTTTAAAAAGTATATTTTCTTCTCGAATTGTTTCCATTATTTGTTCGAATTCTTTTTTTATCTAATTGTTCAATAGTTTTATTTAAAAAAGTCTTGCTTTTCAATATGAGACATTCCCCACAGTCCCCAATATGAGACATTCCCCACAAATAACATTTTTTTCTCGTCTTCTGAAATCTTCTTAGAACACTTAAATTTGCAGCAAAGTTTTTTTAAATCTTTAATAAACAACATGGCCTCTGATATTTATATACTTTTTTTCTGATAGTCGAAGACATTTTATTTTTGACTATTTCAAGTTAGGAGAGTCTGCTTTACGTTAACTAGTTATACCGCTCTTTGTGTTGACTAGCAATTATAGGATGTCTTGGAACATTATGAATTACTATATTAGCAGTAACCTTGATATTAGCGAGTCGTGGAAAATCTTAAAATAAAAATTATAATCAAAAAAAGGTTAACAAAATAAATAAGTATTCAAAAAAATTTATTCAATATTTAAAACAAGTTATTATACACTTGAAACCGTGCCATAAAATTTATATTATTTCATATAAATTATATTATTATATATACAACACAAATTCAACAGTATTCCTTAGGTTTTAAAAAGATAATAATACATGTCCTTATAAAAAAATGTGTGGATTGTGTATTGCTTCGTAATAATTAAGAAAAGGGGATTAAATATACAAATAATAGAGAATAAATAAAATAAATACCTGCATTTTTGTTTATAACTTCAGGAAATCAATTATCTTCTTACGTCATTTTTTAACAAAATAAAGCTTTACGCAATTAATTTTTGGGAGTTATAGTTATTTTGATTGGTAGGTGGAAATACAACAAAACAACATTTATAACAAGTGCTATTAAGGGAAAAGGGCATTTCGTGACACCTTATTTAAAACTATTAGAAAATATTATTTTATTTTAGAAGTAGTACAGTTAGAAAGAAAAATTATTAAAACAAAAGAAAACCGTAAAAACTCATTTTTTAAATTTGGAGATTAAATACAAATATTAGAACACAAAAGTTTTTCAAATGTGTATAGCAACCTTTTTAATACTATTTCTTATTGTTGAATCATCATAAATACAATAGCACTTTAAAAATAAAAAAAATTAAAGACCAGGCTTTGAGGTAATGGCTTTTGTTTTTTGTTGAAGGGTAAAAAAAAAATGAAACTAAAGTTGCAGAAAGAAGTAAGTAATTTAAAAATTGTTTTACAAAATAAATTCAATTATTTTATTTTTAAAAAAAATGAAAAGTTTCAAAAATTCAGTAATAATTGCAGCATTCATGGTCGGACTGGCCAGAGATGTTGGTGAGTTCCCCCCTCGGGCTCCGGCCATGTCTGAAGGTCTTGGGAGTCACTATAAATCAGGATGTACAAGTTAAACACACTAAATTCGAATTAATAATAGTTATTCATCGTTTTTGAAAAAACAATTTTGATAAAACAATACAAGAAATATGATAGTTATTTCTTCGAGTTAAATATGAACCATTTAACAAAATATACAAAGACGTCGTAAAGGCTTATGTTATTATTTATTAGTTGTAGAGTAAAATATCTTGAGTAAGAGACTAACAAATTAATTTATTACATAAATATATAGCCCAGAGACCTGGAGAGGATAAACATGTGCTGGTGCAAAATTATTAAGATATTTTTAAAACGTAATATTAAGATATTTAAAACGTAATAACAATTATAAAAATAATAGATAATAAAACAATAGTGACTGTTGCTATTTCTTTTTTTGATTTTTTCTTTTGATTTTTTAGGTATTTTTTTTGTATAATTGTTTGAGTTGACTTTAATTAGCCTAATATAGAGCAACTTAACTTGTATGTAAAAAAAGTCAACTATAAATTAATTGCAAATAGTAAATAATAAATCCCAACCAGAGCAGCTCAGCAATATTTAATGAAGTCAGAAATTTTACTAATTAAAATATTATTTCTTAGTATTATATTTAGTGTTTTTTTTTTCAGTTTTTTGTAAATGATAGATATTAAAATACCATAGGCGGTAAAAAAATTTAATTTTCAAGAAAAAAATATTTTTTTTATATATGGTTTAACAAAATTTATATTATGAAATATTTAACATTATATTATAAAACGAAACTTAAAATCTTTTATTCTTGATCTTGGTGTTAATGGCTATGTTTTTTAAACAATAACATATTTGGTTACCATAACCATGAATCCATTTTAGCATGACAATAATGTGCAGAAAATAAAGTTGTACGACGCTGCAATTTAGAACTTTTATATTTGCTTATGGATTTATGTTTTTAATCGAATGTTTTAATATCGAATTTTTGTCGAATAAATTGATGAACAAAGATATAGAAATTTTCATGCACGTTTAAAATTTTCATGCACATTAATGCATATTAAAAATTTCTTTTACCCTTGTAACAAAAACCTATGTGCTTAAGGGTTTAGCTTATTTTTGCTAAATTTTTCTACCAATTATTTATTAGTGGAGGCATAGTTAGTGCCATAACTATGCCTCTCCTAACACCCTTTTTCCGGACCTTTCAGTGCAAGTCCGATTCTGGCAGCATTATAAAGTAGAACAAATATTTTAAAGAAAATAAACAAGGGCTTTATATATTAATTTCTTTTTAGGTGATAAACTAATGATAACTTTTGAAGTTGATAAATATAGTTATTGACATTCGAGAAATCATGAAACTTTTTTCAATGAAGGTGAGTATGAATAACGTCAACAAATTTGTTGAAGTGGTATTAAATGCATACCTAGAATACCATCAGCCGTTGTAAAATGCAGATAAATGCAGGAGGTTTTGATTTTAGATCAGTTTCAAATTGCTGAAACAATGCTTGAATAAATTTGACAAGCAAAAACTGTAACGCTGGCAGTTTTTTGCATGGTTATGCTGCTTAGAACTAGGGCTGTGGTGTCGAAGTGAAATATTTACTAAATATTTAACCTTCAAAGAACTTTTCATATATTAAGCAAAAATAAAATTCAGTTATTGCGTAATATTTTTTAAAGAATCCAAAGAATTTTTCAAAAGTTTTGCTTTGAAGTCGGAGTTGGAGTTGCAGTCGGAGTAAGAGTCGTACTCTAAAAGTTTCAACAATTGGAGTCGGAGTCGGTATTTTTTTTTTACGACTCCAAACCCCTGCTAAGAACTACCATAAATATTCTCAAATTTTTCAAATTACAACAAAAAATGAGAAAAACATTATATTTTGGTTTGTCAGATGTGGTTAGTGAACTATATCTTGCAATATAATAGATAATATTTGTGATGTTGTAAGCAATTTTGCCATGGAAAAATAAATTAATTTTTTCTAGTTAATACCATCAATTTAATCAACAATGTGTGATCTTGTATATGTATTTTTATAAAATAAGTAATTTTTTCTGCAAACCCTATCTGCTTGCTAATTTTGCATTTGAAACTGATAAATTTTTAAATTCTTTTTAAAAAGTTCTGTTACAAGATAAATATGACAATCTTTTTTCTTTTATTATTTAAGAAAGTTTTGATGCAAGGCTAGTTTTTACCGCATGTAAGGCATTTCATTCAAGGAGTAAAAGGTAGCTAGTGTTGCTTCATATTTTAATTCTTTTCTTTCTGTTATAACAAAAAATTGTTTGTTCCATTCATTAAAAATTGTTTTAATATATTGTATTATAATCCACCTGCCCTGTATTATCACAAGATAATATTACTACAAACTATTGTACCCTGTATCGTATATTTTTTATATCGTATATAATTATTGTGCCCTGTACATTTACTTGAATGAAAATCTTATTATTTTCATTCAAGTAAAAGTAATACCAAAAACCGATCTTTAATTGTTTGAGTAAGCCTCGTTGATTAAGTGATGCAGCTGTTGAAAGCAAATAAAACTGATGGAAAAAGTTCAGGATGTACAACTAAAGAAATTAATAGAGCAACAAATTCCTTGTCAAAATTTATCTATCCAATTTTGAAGATATATATATTCAACATTGTATTAGAGAAGAAAATTTTCTTAAAGTATCTTAAAAACGTGCACAATTAATATAAAGTGATCAAATAAATGGAAAGCGAATCACGTACTTTGTTAAGTATGATAACGAACTTGATAGATAATGGTCATTTCCTTCATTAATTGGTTTAAAAAAAGCGGTCTGTTCTAATATTCTATTTTTATTTCATTTGAGTACAGTAATTTTTATCTTTTTAAACTTTAACTAAAGGGTATTTTATACTATTTATCAATATTTTAATTTTTAAGGGTTAACTAAACGTTATTGTAGATATTTAAGAATAGTTTACATTAAATTTAAAAAATATATTTAAGGTAAAATCACATTTACTTTAATTGACCTGCTTACAAAGAATAGGAAAAAACCCGGAAATGGAGGGCTAACCTAAAGCAAAGTTATATTTACTTTTGCATGAACTACCTATCAAATAAAGGAAAGAATCCAGTTATAGTGGGCTTATCTTTGGCAAAATGATATTTACTTTTACATTAACTACCTATGAAGTAAAGTAAAAAAATCCAGAAATGTAGGTCTAACCTTAGGCAATATGACAGCTTACTGGTGGAAAAATATCACATATTTTCACAACCGTTGCCTAGTAGTTACTATTACGCAAATTTGTTTCGCTTGTGTAACAGAGGCAATGCTGATGAAATTATGCGATATTTCTCTATCAAACATAAATTACACAATTTGCCACGTGGTTTTAACGGTTCAGCCTGATTTAAAATTTTTAACTAAGGATAGGACTTAATCCCTTCTTTTTAACATCCCACACAAATTTAGTTACTTCGGTGAAGTTAGCTTTACTTTCATAAAGAAAGGATGCTTGTAAAATGCTTGTAAAAACGATGTTTAAATTTTTTTCTCGTTAGCCTAATAATATAATAATAATGAGCCGAATAACAATAAGCCTTTATCTTTTCGCATTGCATATATAAATTACATTTTTACTTAAACATTTTTCATTAAGTGGATATAAATCAATCCGTCAGCAGTTACACGAAGGAGACTTAATGTTAAAAGAATTTGATAAAACTTTAATATTGTGTGAGGTAATTATGAAGCGAATTTTTGGAAGACAGCTATAGCTAATGTTAGGTTATTTCAGTTGAACAGCTTACGAAACTTATTGTTTTTTAGAAAGCTTTTATCGATTTAATTATATTTAATATAAGTTAACCTTGGTCTTAAAATCTCACGTAGTTTAAGCTAATTGTATGCAAAACTTGAACGTATAAAAATTAACAGACTCGTGATCAACGAGAGTACAATCATTAAATGGCTGAAAGACATGGTATTCAATACTCCAGACATAGTATTAAATAAATTATCTCAATATAACAATGTAATAAATGTATATGTAATAATCTATTATACCAACAATGCAACAACATTCTAAAAAAGTTAAGAGAGAAAAATGGGGAAAATTTTACATTAAAACATATTCTACACTTGAGGGTTTGATAAATATTTTAATGTCCTTGAAATCCGTGCACTACACTTATATCAACATCGTTAACTGATAACATTTTGATAATTAAAATAAATCAATTGAACTGAAATTCATTCCTGATAAGAAATTAGATGGTGTACAATACTTACATACACCACAAAAAAAAAAGAAGTAACAACTAAAATAAAAAAACCTTATGTGTTTTATTTTAAAATACTCTTAAACAAACAAACATAAAAGGTTCCTTTTAAAACTATGTAGGGCAAAATTAGTATATATTATTAAATTGGAAACTGCTTCTAAATTTAAAATTAAACAAAAAACATTTTGGATCCCACAAAACACAAAAAAAATATTCTAAAATTATTAGGCAATATTTTTAATAAGCTGGCTTATTAGCCATATAATGCTCTACATTGCTTACATGGCTCATTAGCTATACAATACTCTACATAATAGCCATGCAATGCTCCACATATTAGCTAATACAATTTGCTATACATTGGCAATATGCCAATGCAGAGCAAATATAAATATGCCATGTGTATCAGCAGCTTTTTGAATTTTTTTTTAAGTTCTTTTTTACTAACAGCTTAAACATTTTATCCCATTTTGGATGATTGAGCTTTCTTATGTCTTACTACTGTTGTTTACATTAAATAGTAATAATAATTGAATTTAAGTTATAAAAATAACCATTCCTTTGAATTCATTACTAATATTACTTTTCTTTATAAAGAAAATAATATTTTTGATTAAAAATAAAATCATCAAATTCTAAACAGCATCACAAAATGGTAGCAAGATAGTCAATTATATAAATAGCTTGTTATCCAATTATATAAATAACTTGTTATCCCAATATACCCCTCAAAGGTTATTTTACTGAAACTATCACTATTCAAAAAGTTTAGTTCCAGATTATTTTTTTTTTTAAACCAGATTCTAAAAGAGATTAAAAAATACTATCTGAAAAATATAAAAATTTGATAAATAAAGCAAAATAGCCAATTGTTCAAGATAATGATTTTGTCATTGTATAAGAAAATACGTAAATTTTTGTTGCATAAGAAAATAAGTAAATTTTCTTTTTAGCAAATTACTGATGCATTTTGGAATTTTTTATGCATTTTGGTATTTTTAAAATTATTTTTTTTTACAATAATGAAGTATAAAAATAAACGTTTGAAAAAAATTAATTTTTAGGTCAGAAATAATGGTTCAGGCATAAATTCTTTGCTGATGCAAGCTGAACTTCTTATGATATGAATACAACTTGGCAAACTAAAAATCATGAATACTTAAGATAAACATTTAGTAACAGTTTGAAATGAAATATCAGGGAGACGGATCCTTTTACAAAAAAAAAAACAGTAAAATTCGCTGGAACTTCGCTGGAAATCTAATCACTGGAAATTCACAGAGCTCGCTGAGTTTTTAGCAAAGTTTACTAGAAATGATAGATTCCACTTGAAGTTCACTAGAATGCTAACAAAAACTTCATTGGGTCTCCAGTGATCTAAAACTTTGCTGGAAGTTTACTGGAATTCTTGCGAAATACTTTGCCGTGTTTCCACTATTCAAAAACGTTGCTGGAAAAAGTATTATTTCATGTAAACATTTTTTACATGAAATAATACTTTTAGTACTTGCATAATGTTAAGTAAACCGAGTTTTTAGCATCTGTAGTATCAGTTTTTATTATAGGTTTTACTCAAACTGAAAACATCGGTATGCTGTTTAACCATTTTTCTTATTCTATTGACGACAATTTTATGAAGCGATTGTAAGATTTATATGAAGCAGAAAAAGAAGCAATTACTTACAGAAACAGAAAAAGAAGCAATTACAGCTTCAACATACTTGTGATAGGAATTTGATATATTTAGCAGATCTCGATAAAAACGGGCACAAATTTACACAGAAAGACTTGTTGTTAACGCTGATGTAGTACTTGTTAAATCGTCAAAATGGTCTTTGTGGCCCTTGGAAACTTCTTAATTTTCCCTATTAGTGTATATAGCATATTGCAAATAAGTAACTTTTATTTTTTATTTATTTTTATTTCTAATCTGGTTTTAAAAAACCAAATGTGCAATTAAGTTTATCTCCTTTTGTTAATGTTTTACAAATTTATTCACTTTTTGTATACTCTTTACAAAAAACGTATTTTTTTCATATATCTTTATTTTTAATGATATAATTGTAATAGCTATGTTTTTTTGTTGCAGGCACTTTAATGCTTATAATGGCTGCCCTTGTTGTTCTTGTCACGGGAAAAGAGTTCAAAAAAGCAGGGGATCTTGTACTACTTACCCTTTTCCAAAAGGATTGTGAATTGTGGTCCATATAGATTTTTTAGGGCTTTTTTGTAGATGAATGGTTTTTAAAAATTTTACTAAAGTAAGAGTACCTAATTTTAGTTTTGTAAATGGAACAGTTGTTAAAATATACACTGCATTGAGGATTTTGCTATGAAAGCTCTATTTTTGTTTTAGTTTGTTAGTTGTTAGTCTGGTTCTTTTTTTTTTCTATTCAAAGGCACCGTAATGTTATATATAATCTCTTAAACTAATGATTCCATTACTTATCTTTAACTTTACAATCATAAAACTGGAATTGCAAAAAAAAACGTTTTTTTTTTTTCAAGGTTTTTTTTTAAGGTTTTTTTTTTTCAATTGAAGATTTAAAAAAAAAAAAGTTATATGTTATATATAATTTAGCTTAAACTCAACAGTCAATACAAACTTAAATAAATATTTATTTTTTAGACATCGCGTTCTTTATTCTAAATTTCTTGTTCAGTAAAGTTATTAATTGAGAAGTCGAATACGGATTCATTGGAGTCACTTAATATTTTTTCCTCTAAACTCTGTTCAGTAAGATTGCCTAAAATAAATTCTTGGCTTTGCCTTAAAGTTTTTAATAATTCTTTATTACATTTTTTATTTTTGAGTTCTAAATTGTGGGAAATAAATACTAATTTTGATGTTCGGTCATTTGTTAATCTATTCACAGTAAAAAAATTACCCGTTATTTTTAAAAAACATAACGCCAGTTTCGTGTTTTATAATAGGTAATTGGCGTTATGTTCAATGTATAATTCGTATGAAAAAAACATAACGGTAACTGGCGTTATGTTATTTTCATACGAATTTCATACGAATTATACATACGAATTGTTTGCATCTTGATTGTGGCACCCTTGAATTCAGCATAAAAACAAATTGCTTCCTCCAGCATTAGCGTAGGAGCTAAACTAATTCTCTTTGGTATTACACTGTATGTTTCATTTTTAAATAGTTGTCTATTTAAAATGGACAAGGTTGGTTGTGAAGGCTTTTTTTCTTTAATTCATTCTAAAATGAAAAACACTATTAAATTTTAAACATATAGAAAAGTAAAAAAAATACTCTTGTAAAAATCAAAAAACTTAATTTAAAAATCTTTTACAAGAACATTTAAGTAATATATATATATATATATATATATATATATATATATATATATATATATATATATATATATATATATATATATATATATATATATATATATATATATATATATATATATATATATATATATATATATATATATATATATATATATATATATATATATATATATGTATATATATATATATATATATACAGTGAGTCCAAAAGTTATTGGCCCACCTTTGCATAACTACTTTATTTTTGCTGGCATATAAGAACTATAGGAGAGAATTACTAAATGTTAGTATCATCGTGTCGTCTGTTATCACTTGTATATATACAACAAGTTTCAGCTTTTCAATTACTTTCGTTTTTGTTTTATTGAGAAAACAGTATAAGTTTGTTCAAATATTATGTACAAAAATGATTGGCCCAGAGAAAAAAAAGAAAATAATACTTCCAAAAAGTTCTAGAACTTTCGTGTTTTTTTCATCCCATAGAACGTCTATGGGATGAGATTGACCGGAGGATGAAGAAACATTAGCCGAAAAATATCTACGAACTTGAAGACCTCTTGAAGAACGAATGGAATAACGTCGAGTTGTCTGTTCTCCAGAAACTTGTTGATTCAGTACCAAGTAGATTACAAGAATGCATCAAGATGAAAGGTTACCCAACACGATACTAGATTTGATGAAATACCTGTTTCGCGATGGAAAAATTTTTTTTTTCTCTGGGCCAATAATTTGTGTAGATAATATTTGAACAAACTTATACTGTTTTCTCAATAAAACAAGAACGAAAGTAATTGAAAAGCTGAAACTTGTTGTATATATACTAGTGATAACAGACGGCACAATGATACTAACACTTAGTAATTCTCTCCTATAGTTCTTATATGCCAGCAAAAATAAAGTAGTTATGCAAAGGTGGGCCAATAATTTTTGGATTCACTGTATATATATATATATATATATATATATATATATATATATATATATATATATATATATATATATATATATATATATATATATATATTTATATTTATATATAAATCCATAAATAACATTTTTCTTACTTCAACATCATTTAATAGCTGCTCTTGATTAACAACCAATTCAGTCACAACAGGTTTCAGTTTTCTAGTATTATTTAAAATAGAAACTTGTGGGATCCTTTTCACCTTTAAACTATGACACTTGGTATACTGTTTTTGTCAATAATTGTTCGCCAATTTTTTATATATGGGATTCTAACAAAAATATAATTTTTATAAAATAAAAGTAATAAAATTTCAAGTTTATGATGTTTGACAAACAAACATTAATGCACAAATTGTTAAAATAAACTTTTCAATTTTGAAATTTACTTATTAATAATACATAATGCATAAATGATTCACTTTTGAAACCAAAAAGTACATCAACTCCAAAACAATGAAACCTTTAAATACAAAACTAATACTATCACTTGTAGTATGGACAAATTGGACCAAACAAATACAATATTACACCTAATATTACGTTTTACTTACCCATCTGACCATAACAAGGATATAAGCCGAGACAAGTGGACTCCAATTTTGAAAAGAATATCTTATGCTGAAAAATTCGATTTTTGATGATAGCATGAGTTGGGATATGGGTGAGCAAAACGATAACAGACAAGCCTATAATTCTCTGGCCATAATCTTATCTTCTACTACAGAGTTGCAACTAACAAGTTGTTTAATGTGTGGAGGAAAGTAATCAATGAGTTGTTGCTTAATTTCACCAACAAAAGGAGTTATATCGATCTGATTTAATATGCAAGTAGATAATAGTAACATAATATTATGAGAAAGTTATTATTAATGAGACACCATAAAAGTTGAGAATAAAAAAGTGAAAATTTATTTTTTAAATAAAACAAGTTAAATTATAAAATTCAATGATCTAGTGCTTCTAAAGTCAAAAACTGTTTTTCGTCAATACCAGTGACGGCACCGCCTATATAGAGGAATTTCCAATTAAAAATTTTAAATTCTATAAATTTAAATCCCCCAAAGTAGTGGTAGTATATATATATATATATATATATATATATATATATATATATATATATATATATATATATATATATATATATATATATATATATATATATATATATATATATATATATATATGTATATGTATATGTATATGTATATGTGTATATATATATATATATATACATATATATATATATATATATATATATATATATATATATATATATATATATATATTAGGTGGGTTTTTTACTATCCTGTGGATACTGAAAGCACTTTACAAAGTCATTTAGGCTATCTAGTGTAAATAAACTTTGAAAAACAGCGTTATTTAAGTAAAGCTCTATCTGTAAAGGTATTACACCCTCTAACTAATCATGCATGGGATCAAAAAGCACTTGTCTTGTGACATCAAAAATTCTAATTTCTGATAAAATGCTTGCAGAATAAACACCATACAATTTTTGTTTGGATGGTAGAAGTGGTCTATCAAGTTCTTGGACTCTTTTGTTATGTTTTTCTATATGACGCTCAGTACACTGAAAATGTCTATTGTGAATAAGCATATCTAAACGAGTAGAATTACAAACTCTACAACACCTCAGAACCTTCCTGTTAAAACCTTCCTTAAAACCAGTAATTGCATAATTACATGCTAACGAATCACCAATAAAGTTTTTTAATTTAACTGTGAACCGCTTACCTTTAGCTAAAAGATAGCTCATTTAGAGATAAAGAGCTAAATCAAGCAGAAGTAATTTCATAAAGTTTTTATTTTTAACTGATTTAGAACTAATTATTGATAAACGAAATATTGAAAAAGTTTTACTGAGGCTATAAACAGCTACATTTATCAGCTGAAAGTACAAAACCCAAAATTTATGTTTTCCTCTCGATTTACCTTTTGGATTGGTAATACCTAAATCATCTGAAAACAACGAAATCAATATTTCAGAAGATTTTTCTAAACACTTATCATATTCAGGGGATGTTAAAGTAAACTTAAGTATTTCTTTAAATAAAGTAAAGCATCCCAGTAAGCCATTTTTAGTAATAGATTTAACTTTTGGCACATTGAAAGCATTTATAAAGTACTGCTTTTTGGAATATTCTGATGATAATTGCTGGTAAATTGTAGATAGCTCCTCTTTTGGTGTGTTATCAGTTTAAATATCTTCTAAATTTAAAAAAAATGTTGACAACATTTTCAGAACATCTATATTTTCCTCTCAAGTGTAGAGCTAATGGACCAAGTTTTCTATTCTCTGAAGATATCTCAATACCATCAATTTCTTCAACAACCTCATTAATTTCTTCAATATTATCAATCATAGTAATTGGAATGAGACAGTTTTTATAATGGAGTTGAAAACCTCTAACATTTTTAAATTTAGTAAAACAATTATCGCATACTACTGAACCTGCCTGGCCATGTAATTTAAGATGAGATATTATTATATTAGGCCTATATGATTTAAAATCACAAATACAACAATTTAACATTACTTTTTGGATTGCATTCGTTAGTGGATTCGATGTGGAAGACACTTGAGAAGTATAGGGTAGTTGACTGGAAATACCTGTTGATGAAGACTGTAAAAACGCACACTTTAGAGCTGAACTTTCAGGAATACATACTGGTTCAGATACAGCTGATGTAATCACTAAATTTGATTGGCCAATAAATTGTTGCTGTGAAGTGTAGGTGTCTGATCATCAGTTACTATTTGAGGATTGGACAAATATTGCAAACAATATTCTCCTGGTGAGCTTGATAACATAAAAGGCTGACCAAGTATATTTGTCACTGGTAAAGATAAAAACTGCTGCAATGAAGAAGCATGACAAAATTTCAAAGTCGGTGTATACAGGGCTTTTAACTGGAGAAAATTCATTTAAACTTTGAGAGAAAGAGCTTGAGTAATGTTTAGATACTGGCAAAGACAAGGCCACAACTTCCAGATTTTGTACGGTAAGGATTTGACATTTGGATTTAAAGAGTTTCAAACTACATAAAAAATTGTATCAGTTTTTTTTTTACATCAAGCAATGAAAAAAACTATTTTAGAATATAAAACCAAATATAAAAAGATTGAAGCAGAATTTTAAAATTTTGAAATGTTACTCCCTAGAAAATAGTATAATAAACATATCCTGAAAGTTTAAAGTGATTTGCACTTCTGCTTCAAAAGATATCATGTTGATAATCAGACAATATTTAGAAAAATTAGAAAACGGAGAAAAACACAAAACAAGATTAAATACTCTTGTGATTCCTATACAAACTTATTTTAGCCAGTTTATCTAAAAATAAAAAATAATAAGATAGGAATTACCTTTTTATATTATTAATCTAGAATAAATTGCGTTTTAAATGAGCTAAATATCAAAATTTCACTTTTTTTTTTTTTTTTTTTTAGAAAATATTTCGTGTTGTATTACCTTAAATCGTCTCTAAAGTTGTTGAACATATTTTTGCCTAACTTTTTTTCACCAAAGTGTGTAATAAAAGTTTTTAAACATAAGAAATTAATTCATGCTAATATTTTTTCAAAAACTTAAAAAATTTTATCGAAGATTTCAATCATTATCAAGCAGGTTATAACACAAATATTAAAAACAGCTTTAATTAAGGAGAGGAGATTACTAATGGGTTTCAAAACCCATCCAGTTTAAAGGGGTTTTCAAATTATATAGATTCAAAATAGAGTACATTAAAATAATGTATTTCTAATCTTTCTTCATTGCAGTAATCCGCCATGCAAAAAGATGGAGAAAGTTTCACATTGATTCTTTTGAAAACACGCAAAGCTTCACACAATGCTCGTTTTGTTTTGTTCTCAGTGATAAAGCACCCAACTATTTGAACAGTAAAAAACAGGTAAAACATATCTCGTTGTTTTATAAGTTGCAACTAATAAGAGCATTTCATTTCCATATCGACGCACAAGTTTGCATTGCCATTCTGATTGATAAACAAATAAAAGTGAGTTTTCAGAATCCTTTTCAGTAAACTTTAGGTCTTCATCTGTTTCAGTACTATCTTCATTATTAATTTCATTTTGAATTATTGTATCTGTTGCATCATTTTTTTTCAAGTTATTTTTAGGGCGAAAAAAAATATTGACAAATGGATCATCGTTTTTGCTATGCCTTAATTTTATTAAAAAGGCATTCCTGATCAATAAAAGAAAGTTGTAATTGTTTTCGTGCTGCAACCATATGCACCCGAATAATATTGTTGCTCGGAAAAAATCGCCTATTATTTATATAAGGCATATCACTTTTATCAAACAGGTCATTTCTTACAAAGATTTTTAATAGACGCTTCATTTCTCGAACATTTTTGATTTCATTAGCATAATTTATAATTTTTTTAGATAACCTAGGATCTATTTCTTGTGAAATACCAGCAAGCTACATAAAGAAGAATAACGAAGACATATTTTGTCATTTTGCTAAAAAAAATGCATTGCTAAACTTACCTATTTAATTATTTTAATTCACCATAACCCAACATAAATATATTAAAAAATAAAAATAACTTACTTCTCCAACCGCATGGTTTCTATGTTCTGAAATGTCATCTACAATAAGCATAATTTTCTTCTCAGTCATACCAATATCACCTTTTACTTTTAACAAATTTCTTATTTGCAAAGAGGTAATCCTCTTTTTCCATTCTGTGGTTTCTTAAAAACTTTTAATTAAGAGATGATAAATAAAATAAAAATGATGCAATAAGTGGCTCTAAATATATAGCTCATAAAGAAACAGTTCTAAAAGTCATAGATTTTTTTAGACTACTTACATGGATATACGAATTTCTATCAATTAGAGTAAATTGCTTAGAAAAAACCTTATAATCTTTGAAATATATAATTTCCTTCATAGAAACTTGTGCTGGACATTGGAATTTTTTTGTGTCTTGCACACTAAAATAACTTTTTTGACAAGAGTGTTCAGTTTTCTAAAATTATTCCAGCAATACTTTAGTAAGTTCAATATTTTTTATAAAACTGCAACTTGGAATAAAATTGTTATAAACAATGGAGTTTACCTTTGCTTTTGTTTTATCCTTGTATGTTTTTTTTTCTTGCATTTTGCGATCTGTTCCATGTGAACAATCTAAAACTTTCTGTGCTAAAACCATGAAACAAGTCTGCACAAGATCCTTTATTTCCCCATAAAACTTTAGGATTTTCACTATGTACATCTAATTGTGACAGGGTCTGCTTTAAACTAAAAGCATTTATACAAAAAATGATATAATAAGCTAAACAAACTTCAATGAGAAACATTGGATTTACAGTAAACAATTAATAATTTAAACATTCACTTACAAATTCTAGTAAAGTTGAACCATTTTGCAAAGACCCATATGCAAAAAAATTAAAATAAAGTTTGACAATGCAATAAAATTTAAATAATAACAATATTTAAATGTTCGATTTAGAGCAGTAGCTTATTTGTATAACTTTTATTATTATGTATTGAATATTATATTTTAAAGCCAATGTTTACATTTACATCAAATTTTTTACATCAAAGAAAGTAATTCTGGTTTATAGAAAATTTGAGAAAAATGTTTGAAGTTTGAGGTTGAAGTTTGAAGTCTGCCATGAACTATTTAATTTTTAGTTAATAAAATTAAATCGTTCATGGCATACTTCTTTTAATCAAGCTTTTAAACTGGATAAAAAATAATTACAAAAATTTCTTACTCAAGGAGAAGCAAAAAATAATAACTGCAAAAAAATGGTAACGTAACTGCAAACGATAGAGACATGATTTTAAAGCTGAGGAAATGTGACAATTTTTTCAATTTATAGCGTGTACACGAAATAATTGTGAAAGAGTAAATACGTAATTTTTTTTCAGTGCTTGTATTAATATATTTTTAATTGTGTTTGTATTTTGCTGGCAGCATGTAATGATTGCAAAATAGGTTTTTAATTTTTTCATTTAACTTAAAATAAGTTTTAAAAATGGCGAAAAAAGAAGACTTTAAAAAAAAATACTTTGCACAAAATTTATTAAAAATCTGAATTTAGCTACAATTCAGTAGCAAAAAAGTTGCAATTACATTTCTACAACGTCAGTCATGTTATTTAATGTTTTCCCTAAACAAAAACAATCAAATGCAACTCTGGTAATGGAGGAAAGGAGGTTTTTCAAGATATAAAACTAGTTAGATAACTGGTTCCCAGTTTTTCGAATAATATTAGCCTCTCACTAATGGAATGCACAAAAATATGAGGATTTTCTCATTGTTTTGTCATAAAAGTTTGATATAATCATGTTTTTCAAGCTTTCACATTATAAAATCTGTCTGTTCTGAAATCCAAAAAAAAAGCAAGAAGAACCCACTAAAGAAAGTTGTATGACAGCTATTATTTCTAAAAACTTCTAAATTATTGAATATTATGAAACTTATATATAATAGTATGATCATCAGCAAACTTTTTGATTTCGCAAGCTATTTGCAGGTATAACAAAAAACCAGCACCCTATACTTTTTAGTCCACGCTTTTTGGTATAATATATGTTAAATCATGTTAACAAAAACATCTTTTACCTCCTACAAAATCATATGATAGTAGACATGTGTTCTGGCCTGATTTATCATCAAGTCATTATAGCAAACTGGCTATGAGATGGTATAAAAAAAGGTAACCTGAAAGTTGTCTAAGTTAGCAAGTCCTCCTAACTGCCTAGTATTAAAAATTATTGCAAAGTACTGGGTAACCATTAGACGACAAATAAAAAACAAATTAAATAAACTATGCAGAAACACTAGATTTGAAAATTTTATTTAAACATCAAATAGTTTTGGTTTTTGATCTGTGCGCAAGCTTATGTATACCACCAAAACAAAAGTTTGAAATTTTATTAGATATCCACTGGAATAAATTAACTTCTTTGAAATATTTTATCTTCTTATATTAATATATTAAAATTAATATTTAGTTCCCAATAAAAGTCAATGAGTACCTTTTTATAGCTATTTTTTTACTTTCACACTTATTTTGTGTGCATGCTTTATAATGTATTTTATTTACTTTTTGAACTATTTTCACTTACTTTGGAAAGTTTGTGTTAAAGAATTTTCTGACAACTCAAGCTCAAACAATTGCATCTAAAGTTGATATTAATTAAACCAAAAAAAGGTTCAAACCTGTGTTACCAAATCCTTTGGGTGTAAACCACGCTTCAAAGCGAAAAGTGTGTTCCAGTTCGTATTGTTTTATGTAACACAAGACCTCATTTTCATCTTCATAAAGAATTATATGACTTTTTCTTTTAGCTATAAAAAATTCTTGTTAGTAACATCTTGTAACTTTTAAAAGAAAAAAAAATTCAAACCAAACTCTAGCTATTAGACATTCATTGAAGTTTTATTGCTTTGTAAATTTTATTAATTTAAATTTATTTATATACCATGTTATATTAGTAAAAAAATAATGAAATTAATATCATATTGTACAAGTACTTATTGTACAATATGATATATCAATTTCAATAATATTTACTAATATACCATGGTATATAAATAAATTTAAGTTGATATTGGTATTATGTTATTTGATACTGTTTATTGGTATTATTTAACAATATTTTAAATGGTTTATTGTTATTGTTTAATATTATTTTTATATTAAATAACTATATATATATATATATATATATATATATATATATATATATATATATATATATATATATATATATATATATATATATATATATACTGTATTATTAACTAGATTTTATTTTTATACAACCATATCGTTTATAAGCATATGCAGGCTAAGATTTTGTTGTTGTTACTACTTAAGTAGTACCATGTGTAATGCCATTATACGTACCATTAAAATACTACTAATAAATGAATTTAAAAATATAAGTAAGCAAATATTTAAAAGTAAATTAAGTATAAAGGTACACACAATAGCAAGTTAAACTTCCTTTTTATCTTTTGTATATAAAAAGACAGGATTATTATTTAAAGAGCAGATTAGCAACGTCAATAACAAATATGTTAATTAATTTTTGTTTAATGACCTTTTTCCCTCAGTCAATGATAATGACGTATCTTTTAACATTTTTTAATACTACTTTTCAATCTTATAATTACTTTAAAAAAAAACACTTACTAATTTATTTTATTTTTCATGCATTTTTTAAACTTTTGAAGCACGTGCGAAATAAACGAAAACAATAACATTAGATGAGTTTACTTGGATCACGCAGCGTTAATTGGTATTAGCATGACGTAACAACAAAGTTCGCACAATTAAAAGATATTTTTATTTCCTCATCGTGGGTCATAGTATCTTTCGCTTACCATTTTTCGCTGCTTTTTTGATGAGTTTTTGATTGATGCATAAATGACCGTTTAATAAGACTTTTTCGCTACGGATATGGCTACCATGGAGGCAAGTGGAGCTATTTTAGAAGTAGTTTGAGTCTTAAAATGATTATTTCAATATAATCAACATGTAGGCAAAGTTTCATGGTTTTTCCCCAAAGAGCACAAAAACATATAAATTTGTCACCAATTGACTGCACTTTGGCAACTTCATTAAAGGGTGAATTCCTGATACTAACTTATTTAACTTGTTAGTCGAAAACCAAAACGGAAAAGTAAAAATCTATATTACGCAAATTAATTATTTTCGTGTATCTAATATTTTCACAATTTATTATTAGGATATTTTAGTATATTTTCATTTAAAAACTGAAACTTTTTAAATGTGGAGATTAGTAGTTCACTAACAATGCATTGTGAAAACAAAACAAAAAGAAACAAGATTATTATCAATCAATTTTTTAAAAAACATTCGATAATATACATGTGTATAATATGTGTGTATACGTACAGTATATATGTATCTAATATACATATATACATTTGTATATAGTCATATAATATATATATATATATATATATATATATATATATATATATATATATATATATATATATATATAATTATTAATATTATTATTATATATGACTAATGAAATATGTATTAGATGTATATATTTATATAAATTCCTAAATTAAATCATAATATATTTTTTATATATAAAACATATTATAAGTTAACGTGCATTGTTTTTTAATAAAAAATATATATTTATAATTAAAACATAGTTTATATATTAACTAGTAAAAAAATAACAAAGAAAAAGAAAAAATAGTCAAAGCTGTTATTGTAAAGTACCTTGGAGAGCGAAAAATTGTTAATGCAAATAATAGCAATATTAGTGATTTTTTGAGTAATGGTATGCATATTTATTTTTGAAAATCCAGGCCTCGGTTTGAGCGTGAAGCAGAGAGCTTTTTGTTTTGGGTACAGGGGTGGCATTTAGGAAATAAAAAATGGGGAGAGCTAAAAATAGTTTGCGATTTTTTATAAAATTTATGTGGTAAATTTTAGTACTAAAATAAACCACATGCATTCATTTTTAGTAAATTATAATATAAATAATATCATATAATAGTATACAAATATATATATATATAATATAATATCAACTATAGTTCTTGTTGTTGATATAGATTTACAAGGTTATAAAAAAAAATCTAGTATTACTGACTTTTTTTGTAACTGTATAAAATTAACTCATAATATATTTAACTTTCAATAAAAGAAAATTCCTCCAATTTGAACCTTTATTTCTTCCATTAACATTCGATTTAAATAGATTATACAGTAGTATAGTAGAAGTTATGCTGTTATGAGAAATAGTGGAAAGTAGATTTGTTAAAATTTCTTTAATTAGATTAATTTGTAAAGTAACTAATTCAAATTTTTTGCTCAGGTTGTAAAGTTTTGATTTGCGACTTTTATCGTGAACAGGCCTGGGAGCGTTGGTTAGTAAAACTATCAAACAGTTGTGCTGATCAAAAAGCAGATATCCTCCAAAAGCTTAGAAAGATTTCTCATTCAACAAATGTTGATGCAATGGAGTTAGCTATTCTGGATTTAAAACAGTCTGAATATTGGAGTAATGAAAGATTTTCAAAGTTGAAAAAGTATATGGAGACTTATTGGTTACCAATTATTGAGGTATTATATCATGAAATATTTTAATTAAAAATAGATTCTTTCTGAATTTTATGTCTAAAAATGAAGCAGAAAATTATTCTGTTATTAGGAATTCTGTAGCATAATAAAAAGCTATATAATTTATTTTGTATTTTACACTTTTTAGCGTTGGTTTTGGGCATACCATCAAAACTGTCTACTAGTGAATTTAAACACAAATAATGGAGTCGAAAGATAAAATAAATCATTTAAATATTCTTATCTCCAACAATTTAATAGTTTCATTAACTGGAATGCTAACTATCCTAATTGAAGAGTTTTTTCCAGATAAATACCAAAGGTTGTTTAATGTCACATTGTGCAACAAATTGTTTTAAGTTTTATTATTTATTCTTTTGCTCTTTTTTTTAACTGTATTGAAAAAAACTTCAAAATGGATTCTAGGTATCGTCATTATGCAAAGATAATACCACGTTTACTAATAAATCGACCTCGTGAAATGGTTACACATTGCCTAAAAAAAATTATTCTAGCTGAAAGCTTTGATTTAGGTAAGGTATCAATGATAAATCATTGTATATTCTCCATTAAAGGTGTTACAGTAAACTACCAAATTGATTTTGGAAGTGATAATAATATGCCAAACTGCACATGCTCTTTATGCCGTTTATCTTGTTATCCATGCAAGCATTTTTTTGCAATTTTTAGAAAGTTCCCACTCTGGCAATGGGATGCATTACCACTAATATATCGCAATTCACCATTCCTAACATTAGACAATGAAGAAATTCATTTTCAAAATGAGGAAGTTACATCTACAAACGACAAATGCGACACTAATTTTATTGATTCTAAAAAGATAGTAGAATCAGAGGGAATAAATGAAGAAAACATTTGTAGTAATAGTTTAAATAAAGAAAGCGTTTCTGCTGGGAACTGTAGAGAGCTACTTAATGTAATTAAAAATCAATTGTATAATGTAAACAAAAATGTTAATGTTTTTGAAAAAGTATATAGTCTGCTAATGGAGGCGTCTAAGCTTTTAAATGAAAACACTACCCATGAGAGTGGAATACCTATCAGTCAGCAGCAGCCTGCTAAATACTTTCACATTTTAGATTTGCCAAAAAGGGGTAAAAAAAAGTCTTATTTAAATCGTTGTGGAATAGCTAAGGACAAAAAAAAAGCTGCAGAAAAAATAAAAATTACAATATTGGCTTTATTTTTTTCTAGCAGTTTTTATTGAGCATATCTTCTATTTTTTAGAAGGAAGATAGAGGTAAGGATGAGGTCTAATTATTTTTTTATGCAACAAAAAAATAATACTAATGCAACAAAAAAGTTATACTAATTTCAATAAAATTGGTTATTACTAAAATGAAATTTCTGTGATGCTATTAACTGTTTTTGCTCTTTTTTAGAAAATTTAGAAAAATAATTTGAAATTTCGTGCCACTACTGACATGTCACATGTTATTGTATGTAAAGATTAAATTTTTGTTATGAGAATTACAGTTCTTATGAAAGAAAAAGGTAAAGAGTATTGTTTGTATATAAATATTTATATTTTGTTTACTTTAAATCTTTTAAAATTTTTTCATGCCATTTTTAAAATTTTTGTTTGCACAATTCAAGTTATATGTTTATTGTTTGCATTGCTTTTTTGATAATTATGTGTATATTGTAAAATGTGCTTTATAGCTTTTTTATAAATGTTTTTTTATAATAATGTAACATGTTTTTTTATTGTTTGTATATGTGTTAATATAAGTTATATAATTGTTTTATAAAAGTGTATAAATATGTTTATATATGTTTTCAAAGTGCTGTGAATTGGTAAACGTGTTAAGCAAGATTTGTCAACCTTGCCATCCAAGTCACTTACTGCAAAGGGTTACAAAGCAGTGTTTCGTTTCAAACTGTTACTGCTTTAGGTTTAGGTGTTTTCAAGCCTTCATTAATAATTACTCTGAAAATACATAATGTATTTTAATAACATTTTGCGTAATGTTGTTACTGATGTTCTGTTATATATAAATGTTATGTTTCTTAAGTTATGTTATATGCATATTATATGAACTTATGGTGAATGCTATTGTTGTTGTGATGTTGCTTTTTTGTAATCTTTTGAGTTGATATACATTTGGTTTACCTTCAAGTTGTTGTCTATTGTTAAAAATGATACATAGTTAAATTCATTATTAGATCTCACTGCATTTAATCATTCACTAAAATTAATATTTAGATTCACTAAAAGCCTACTACTTCTACTCTGGTAAATCACATCAGCTTTATGAGGTACAATGATTTCATTTTTTTGTATGTAATTTTTTTCTTATTTACTTATTTGTTACATTTTTTATTTATCAAATGATGTATTTATGTGGTATAGAAGAACAAAATATTGTTAAGTTTAGTGAATTTTTTAAAAAATTTTACTAATATTTTTTTCAAATAAATAATATTGAAGTTTGCTTAAAAGGGTTTTACTACGTTTTTTTTTTCAATTTTTCTATATTAGGAGTTTTCATTTTATTATTTTTAATGCATCTATTTTTTATTATATTATTATTTTTTCTTTAGATCTAAATTGGAGCAGCTACAGACTATATTGCTCCCAGCACCCAGGACCACTCTGAGAGGTCCTTTAACAAATGTTGCAGTAATAATGGTATGGAATAGCCCTCTTTCAAATGGAGGGCTCATCCATACAGGGGTGCTGGGAGGCACCAAGTAAAAAATAGCAACAAAAAAATTTTTAATATATTCAATCAGTGAAGATATTAACTTTTTTAATATTAATTTTTTTGTTGCTGTTTTTTCCTTGGTTTTTATTTTCATTAAAAAAATATATATATTCTAAATTGTTTGTTTTTATTTTTTTAGTATTTGTTTAGATTATTATTTATAGTTTTTATTACTTTAATTTTTGATTCACAATATTACATGGCTATTATATTGCTTCGAATATATACCATATCAGTTAATCATTTTTGAAAAAATGTACTGCAGCAATTTATTAATTATAACAAAAATCACATTTAAATTTGTAATATTTTTAAGTTATAATTTTAAACTAATTAGTTGATTTCCAGCAGATTTTATTTCTTTTGATTGTTTTGAATTTAATAATTTAGTGTTTATAGCTTTTAACTTATGTTAAGCTTTAATAAATTTAATCTTATGATTTTAATGTGTAATAAATAATATAAAATATTGGGAAAAAGATTAAGTAATAAAAAAGCAGATAATTAATCTTTGATAAACTTTGTCATGTTGCTTATTATATTGTTGGCATCAACAGTGATGCTGTTAAATTTTTTTTTTTCTTTCGAATTTAGAAAAATGAATTAAACTACAACTTTTGAACAGTCATTGTTTGTGAAGGTTAAATTATTTGCATGTTTTTTATACAATTTTTTTATAGAAATAGTATTAAAGTTTACTAAAAGGGGTTTACAAATACTTTACTTTTTATTTTTTGTCTTCTTTTTTTTGTATTAACAGTACCCTTTATCATTAAATTTTTTATTATTATTATTTTTTTTACTATTGGTTAACTGTTTTATTTACATTATATTTATAAGTTTATTTTTTGTTTAAACATCTTTTAACGGATATATTTAAAAAAATGTTTTTATAAAAAACTCACAATATTGTTGTATAATTTGGTTTATTTTAAATGAAAATTTCCTATGTAATGTTTTAAAAATTATTCTTTGTGTGTGTGCAATTTAGAGAAGTAAAAAAAAAATCACAATTTTTAAGATTCTTTTAAGATTTTTTGTTACTACTATCAATTAAAAGTGAAGTTTAAATGGATGATATAAGGCTAGAAGTGGCTATTAGTTTAGAAAATGATGGAAATGTTAATAGGCAAGTTGAAAATAATCGTCGCAGAAATGCAAGAAATGGGCTGAGGCAGGATGAAATTAATAATCAACACAATGCTAGATATGCTGCATGGCAAGCCACGAATAATTTAAATCAAAATGAGGACAGTGTGATTAGGCAAGTTGAAAATAGTCGTCACAGAAATGCAAGAAATAGGCTGAGGCAGGATGAAATTAATAATCAACCAAATGCTAGATATCCTGCTAGGCAAGCAGCATATACTTTGAACTGAAATAGGGAGAAAAAAGGGCAAGATAGATGTCACTATAATCTCCGTTCACATAATGAAGTTGCATTTTTTGGTGAAGATAGTGCTCCACCTACTTCCAGTGAAGTTGTTATTTTCCCAAGAGGTCATCCTCTTAAAATATATCAAGTATGTCTGCCAAATTAGAGCCTATGGTTTGTTCTTTATTTTTTCTAAGGGGTGATGCTGGTTGGCATAATCAATTGGTTTACAACCCTGAACGTGCTACATTGATTAGAAATCATGTTACATTATCTCAGTATTATAGTTATAGACTTTTAGTTGGACAATTAACCTAAACAAAAAAAATAGGTAAAGTGATTTTTAGTAACTTCAGATCACTTTGTTGTTATTTTTTTATTACTATTAGAAGGGTTAATAATAAAAGTTTTTAGGCAGTAGAACTGGTACTGATTTTAGTAAGTTTGCTATATTTTTTTACTTAATATTTTCATTAGATTTAATAGGTTTTTTTAATTACTTTGGAGTAAAATATATTGAGTGATATTACTTCATTTTTTACACTTTTAGATTATGTATTGTTGTCTAGATTCTTTGTTAAATTACAATTTAATGATATAAATAAATTTTTATTTTTATTTTTGATAGACAACTTTTATCGAAAAATAAAAATTTAAGGAGGCGTGAACTTCCTATTAAATGCTTATCCACGGTGCTCTGTGATAAGACCTTGAGGACTTCTTGGAGCACCTAAAATAAAATTAAAAAAAAAGTTGTTGAAATATAAGAAATGCTGCTCGGCGAGCAGAAAACTTACTTGCCAGAATTCAATGTCAAGCGGTGTTAATGTGTGTTTATTTGATTTTATTTTAAACACTTTAAAACACTTTAAATCAAATAGTTTTAAATTTAAATGATTTTAAATTTTTTTATAAATTCAAACATAATTATGTTCTTTTTTTTTAGTTGCCTTTGTTATCACTTGATTAGTTTGCTTACTGTTGAAACATGGTTTTAATTTTGTAAATTTAATGATATGATATTTACTCTATTAATCATTAGTTGACAGTTAAAGAGAAGCTGGAGCTTTACATAATAGAGGTAAAAATAATTTTGTTTACTCTTAGATAAGAGTTGAAAGAGAGTTAGTGCATGGAGTATCAATAAAACTTATATAATTACTTTATTAGTTTAAAAAAAAGTAATTATATAAGTTTTATTAATGCCACAATTGATAATGAGCATGTGTATAAAAAATTTTATGAGTTGCTTGGTGTTTTATGATAAAATTGTTCAATATTGTAATAAATAAAATCTTTTTAGCTCAAGTATTTTAGTTGAGAAAATATCTTAAGTTGTGGTGTTATACGTTATTACGTTATTTACTACGTTAAGTTGTCTAGCCTTTATATAATCTTTTCTTTTTTAATCATTTTGGAGAGACATAGTAATGTGTGCTTACAAATATCTTATGTTATGCGCTATTGTTAATGAGTTTTGTGTTGATAGAACTGGGCTATTACGGCAATTTTTTTAAGTCGTTATATCTTCATTCTATCAACAATAAAATGCAAATAATACTTTGTAATTATTTTTCGTTCCTTTTTTTAGGCATTGGAAGGCTTTACTTGACTTTCTTTTTATGGTACCTGGTGTGTTGTAACAGATCTTAAAAAGAACTTTACGGATGTTAACGTAGTCTTTTGTTGGTAACCGTTAGCAATTATTTAATTACTAATAACCCGTATTACGGGTTGCTTACTGCTAGTATATATTTAAATATTTAAAAGAGATTTAAATTTTAAGAAGATTTTTCAAACGTTTTCAAGGTTTGAATTCATCTATTTATATTTTTTTATAAAAAATTAAAGCAGCAGACAAAATCAAAAAGGCAGATATGTTATTAAAAAAAATTAAAAAAAAAATGAAAGAGTGTATGTTTTGTTTAAATTTAGTAAGTGTTTTTTATAGTTCTTTCAAATATATCAACAAATTTTATTTATTTTTTCATATTTTTTGTCAAGAACAGAGTTCCAAAAGCGTAGTCCCCGACATGTAATTGAGAAATCAGATTTTTTCAGTGATGTTAGCGGAATGTAGTAATTACTTATTTACCGGTTTTTACATCCATTTAAAACAATCATGACAACCATTTAAAACAACCATGACATTCATTTAAAACACCGCGACAATCAATTAAAATAATGTCATTTTCAATTAAAACACTCGTGATTTTCATTTAAAACATTTAACGCATGCGCAATCTCAACATTTTATATTATTTTTTAAAAAAAGGTCTTCTTTATATATTTATTTATCTAATATTATATAAATTTATTTTAATTTAATGGAATTTATTTTAAATTTGAATGGATGTCACGTTTGTTTTAAATGGATGCAAAACCATATTTTTTTACATATTTTTTATACACATACTGTATTGGCAAAACAACCATGATGTTTAATTAAAACATGCATGATGATAATTAAAACAACCATGATTTCCGATTAAAATATTTAGCGCATGAGGATATTAGATTTTCATTAAAACATGCAGCGAAATTCTGTTTGCCAAAATAAGCGAAAATTTGTTTTGAGATTGGTCGTTGATCAAAGAAAAATTCAATCTGAAACTTCATGGCGCGAAATTCCGTTTCCCAAAACATGCGAGATTTTGTTATAAACCTAGTCGTTGATTAAGGAGAAACTCAATCTAAAGCTTCATCGTTAACAGGAGTTAATCGAAACACAATACAATCAATTTTAAGAAGGTACGAACGAACGAATTCAACACTTCCTGGTTCTAGAGGTGGCGCTAGTCACGTTATTTATAATGAAGAGATTAGAAGAAGAATTGAAGAGCTTATAAACGAAAACACAACGACAACTATAATTGAAATTAAATATGCTTTAAATGTAAATGTATCAATTAAAACTGTCTGGAGATGGGTGACCAATCTTGGATACACATATGAAATTACTCGACCAATTTATGAAAGAAGAAACGACAATGATGTAAAAAATTTTCGTATTGAATATGTTAGGTGGTATACTTCAATCTCGCCTATTATTCGCTATCGAAATATTGTTTTTACTGATGAAAGTTCATTTAATTTACACATGTTTCGCAGTCATTCATTGGCAAGAAGAGGAGTAACACCAAACCCGATCATTCACCCTAGGCAACGTAACGTTTCGATGATATTGGCCGTCCACGGTGGTAAGTTATTATACGCAAGCGCAGTAAAGTTTGCATATTTTAAAAGTTTTAAAAATAGCTACGGATAACGAATATAAAAAAAATTCGAGCTATTTTTCTAATTTTTAGCAATTAAATATGGATTTAGCCGTTTATTAAAAGGAAATTATAATAAAAGTAACTTCTAGTACACGATAAAATGTTTCAAATTAAACATAAAACCTCTAAAAATGAATAAAATGTAATTACAGCAATAGCTTTTTTAGTGTGTTTTGTTTATCGTTTTCAAATTGTTTTTAAAAAAATTTTGAGCGTAGAAATTTATAAATTTTAACTTTTTCAGATAGATGAACTGTTGATCTTTCTTAAAATGTTTACTGATATTAGTATTCAATTTTTTTTCAAGATTAAAAGATATTTTTTTAACGTTAACTTTTAGTAAGCTGTTGCTAGGCTTCCCTATAATCACAATACATAATTACATTGATGTGAATATATATATATATATATATATATATATATATATATATATATATATATATATATATATATATATATATATATATATATATATATATATATATATATATATATATGTATATATATATATATATATATATCCACGACATGATATTAAATTAGTTTTTTGAGGTAGATAAGAATTTTTAGGCCTTAAATTAGAGCACACATTGTTTTTGTCACGATTTTTTTATAAAACATTAAATTCAAAATCAACTAAATCGAAAACTAAAATGCTTTTGTTTTTATTTTTTTAATACAAGTAAAATCTATATGCATTATGAAAATCCAAAAAAAGATCTAAACATATTGATTTAGATACCAAAAAAAAAATAATAATTAAACATTTTATCTTAATTTAAAAAAACAATCGGACTAAAGTTAAGTATATATTTCAAATAATATATTAAAACAATAATTTACCAAAGAAAAACCATAAAAAAAGCATTTCAATATTTTGCATATCCACCTTTCTTAAATAGGGATTGAAGATGGCAATTATCTAAAATTTCAATGTTTCTATCAGCATTAAGTCAACCTTCAAATAATTAATAGCATTTAAGTCCTGCATAATTCATGTAGGCCCAAAAGTCTATACTGGCATTACCTTGCTTGGTTGGTTTTCATGTATAATTCAAATCAAATTACTCTTGAGGTGATCGCCATAGCAGAACACGAAGCAATAACATATTTTTGCATATCTACCTCAACATTCATTTTGTCTGAGACTATAACATTTCACCACTTGCTGTCGTGTTTCATCAAGCAAATTAATTTTATTAATTAAAAACGTTTATCTCATTGTGTTGCCCACCAGATTATCCAGACCCATAATGTCATCTGTTTCAGTATAAGGTTTTAAAATATGTGAATATTCAATATTTAACTTATTGGCTATTTGACGAGGAGATAACACTTGGTTCTAGATAAAAATAGATTTGTAACATGTTTTTTCAGATAATCTCAACCATGATTTTGGAGTTTTATGCTGTATTACTTCACTCGTTATGAGGCTTTTTCAATATCTAATTTCTTTGTGTTTTCATCAGTACTATTTCAAAATTAGAAATTTAGAGTTAATAAATGCTAATGAAAATCAAATTAAATTATTAAAAAAAATATTACATTAATTTTAAAAATAAAGCAGTAAGCATTAATTTTTAACGAACAAAAAAAATTTAAAAAAATATAGTCGATGTTATAAAGTTACATATAAGTAGGGATACAACTGAAATTTTATGGTAACAACTTGTCCATTAAATAAAATACACGATACTTATTAATTAGAAATAATAAAATATTTAAAAAGCTAACTAGTTTTTAAAGTAATTTTAAGCAAACAGGATATATAAGTAAGAATGCTCTAATTAATGGCCAATGGTGTATGTATAATACATTTATATATATATATATATATATATATATATATATATATATATATATATATATATATATATATATATATATATATATATATATATATATATATATATATATATATACACATTTATATACATATATATATATATATATATATATATATATATATATATATATATATATATATATATATATATATATATATATATATATATATATATATATATATATATATATATATATATATATATATATATATACTGTATTGTATTACATAGTATACTATGCTTGGACACATATTATTATTTTTAATATTTTATTATTTTTCAGAGTTTGATTTATATGCATTAATTGTGTTTGCATACAATTGTTGTAATCGTGTTGTAATATAATATGCACACAAATTTATTGGATACAAATTGTATATAATATATAGTTAAATGATTATGATATATTATAAAAACTATATTTTATAGTTTATATTACCTATATTTAGGTACGCGGAAATCCGTGTTTTACGGAACCGAATTTTGTACTAAAATTTTGTGCCAGGTTTTTTGAACTTTTTTTTAGGTAACGTCAGGCGAACGTTTTGTTGTGGCGTTTCTGTTTAGAAACATTACTAAACTTAGATTATTTTTGAAAAAAAGAATAGTTAAACTTGATTAATATATAACATTTATGGTTGGTAATTTTTGTATTGCTTTTATTTGTATTAAAAACTTGGTTGTTGTTCTCACATTAAATTATTGTCAAAGAAATGCTCAGATAGTTTGCAAACCTACCCAGATAGTTTTTTACATATATTTTTTATCTATCTACCAAATTTCATTGAAAAATATTATTGAGCAGATAGTCTATAAAAGTGAGCAGTTTTGGTACCTCATTTCTGTTTTTCTGATTTCCGTAAGTGGGTGGTAAGAGGGGTACAAACAAGTTGAATTTTATTTGGTTAGTTTAGTAATTATTTATGTTATATGTATAATATATATATATATATATATATATATATATATATATATATATATATATATATATATATATATATATATATATATATATATATATATATATATATATATATATATATATATATATATATATATATATATATATATATATATATATATATATATATATATATATATATATATATATATATATGTATATATATATATATATATATATATATATATATATATATATATATATATGTATATTTATATATATATATATATATACATGTGTACATATATATATATATATAATTTTTTTTTTAAATAAAATAAATTAGTAAAAATATACAAACTAATATTAATTAATATAAAAAATCTAATAAATTACTGCAACAAAAAAAAATATATATATATATATATTTCATATATAATAATATATATATATATATATATATATATAATAATATATATATATATAATAATAATAATAATATATATATATATATATAATAATATATATATATATATATATATATATATATATATATATATATATATATATATATATATATATATATATATATATATATATATATATATATATATATGTTAATACAATTAGATATAGACTGCCAATAAGATGTTTTTTTCTTTTTCTTATTTTTTCAGTAGTTTATTAGATTTTTTATATTAATTAATATTAGTTTGTATATTTTTACTAGTTTATTTTATTTTAAAAGTGAAAATTACTATTTATTTTAGTGTGACTTGTTTATAGTTTCTAATTTGATTACTATAATTCTAGCTATAGGTATAATGGTATTTTAAAAACTCTTTATATTATCACATGTTTTATAATGTCAGTATACATTGGCTTTTTTGTCTGTGTATATAAATAGTATTTTTTAACTACGCAATAATACAGTATTATTAAAAATGTTTTTAATAATAAAAGTATAATATTGTTTATAATTTAATGTTATATCATTATTCGGTAGTTATTCAAGACTTTCTTTACATTTTTTTTTGTAATTAAAGTTGCTTTTTGTGCCCCGGCATTAGGCACAATAAGCAACTTTAATTTTTGTTCTTAGTACAGTTAAAGAGTATTTAAATACACACTTCTTTTTATCTGCCAAAACTTGCAGTTGTTGTAAAAATAGATATGTATCTTTTTTATTCATTAACAGTGTCAAGTCATTTGTTATAACTATTATTTAGTTTAAACATTTGTAAACTACATTTCTTTAGGGTTTTGATAAGATGCAAAAGTTGGTTTTGCAACTTTACAAGGGATAGTTGTCGTTTTAAGGATTTTGTAATGAACCCTGTATATGCATTGCATAAATCTTGCCCATCTTTCTATCATCATGTCCCTCCAAGTAGTTCTCTTACTACTGTTTTAAGTAGTTTAGATAATTCACCACTTGAGCACATAAGTAATTTATCACCACTAAATCACAAGCCTTTATTTTCCAAACATTCTGTTAACAATGG
Source organism: Hydra vulgaris (assembly GCF_022113875.1). Classification (NCBI taxonomy): domain Eukaryota; kingdom Metazoa; phylum Cnidaria; class Hydrozoa; order Anthoathecata; family Hydridae; genus Hydra; species Hydra vulgaris. The sequence goes on along the minus strand of NC_061167.1, from coordinate 6,114,103 downwards.
GTAGGCATGAATCAAGAGGAGAAATAAGCCCTAGAAAAAAAAGGTTTGAATACCAGATTGTCCTATTTAACTTCTCAGCTTGCTGTTACATCCAGCAAATATTGAAAAAAATTAGTAATAGTGACGGCAAAATTAAAAAGCATGGCATACAAGTTGAAAGTACTGAGACAAAAATTACATAAAAGAAACAAATTGTTAAAGTTTTAAGAGCTGAACTTAGAGATCTTAAACAAAATTTGCAAACATATTATTACAGTAAGATAATATGCAATCTTAAAGCTTAAAAAAAAAGCAATGAAAATTTCAGAACTTTAAAAGCTAAAATAAGTTAAAGTTGTACGCAATATTAAGGCAAATAAAATGCTTATAGCTAGTTACGAATATTTGCTTGCATATATGTAAAGCAGTTGATCATCTAACTTTTATTTAGATTTTCATTTAGCATCTTTTAATGATAGTGATCAATCAATCATCTCAAATATATCAAACGCAATGTCAGCGAAAGTTGCAATTAACCATCTTACCATAAGCAAACTGTGTGACATTTAAGGGGAAAGTTTGAATGAGCTAAACTGCCATTTACACGCTCTTGATATAATTGCTACCTCATGGCTGGGTATGATTGTATGGCATTTAAAATAGTTTTGGCTATGAACAAGTTGAGGTTTAAACATGGCAAAGGTGATTCAAAAAGATTCGTTAGTTTTTAGATGATCAAAAACTACCACAAGGTATCATTCCAAGGTATCGAGGAAATCGTCTTCATATTTATTTTCATACTTGTTTTATTTTTATAAAACATGTAATGAGTTTGAGCATTTTTTAACCATTGGAACAGTAATATGCAGAACTATACAAAAAGTTCTTAGAGCAGTATTTTGTAACAAAACAGCTCTAAAGCAAAAATGTGTGCTTGCATTATTTGGAAAACCACCTCCTCAAAGTCACATAAAACTTTGTCATCCAGTTTCCAGCCTGAATGACAATATTTTGTGTGACTGTTGAGGAGGCAAATTTTGACCATTATAGTGGAATCCTGGTATTAAAAAATATTTTACTAAAAATTACAGATTCTAAATCAAATCCAGGTTCACTTTTTAAAATGACCTTGAACCAAATATTTTAGATCCAATAAAAAATGTTTTGTTTGATTGATGAACACTTTATCAATATGACTTTTGCTTGTCTTATTGCAGTAGGAGACGTCATAACTCATCAATGTAAGAGATATTTCTCACTTTCTATTAACCAGACTCTCAAGGAGGAAGTAGCATGTGCAAGGCAGCACGATATAAATAGTGAAGAGTTAATGGGAATGTTTAGTGAGGCTGAAGAAAGATCACCTAATGCAACAGTTTGTTATGTTTCATACAAATTAAATTACCTAGAAAGTTTAGATCAATTATCTAGAGAAAATATAGTTATGTGGTCGATTCAGAAACCCATAAAAATGTAGTTATGTGGTCGATTCAGAAACCCATAAAAATATAGTTATGTGGTCTATTCAGAAACCCACAAAAAGAGATGATAAATCAAATGAAGCATAATGATATATGAGCAGATATTTCAAAAAAACATGTATGCAAATGCCAAAAAATGGATGAAAAAGACAAAAGAAAGTTAAAATGACAGTTGCTTGAACTCTTTTACAATGAAATAAAGTGTTTAAATACATTGTCTATCAAACAACGTCATGACTAAGATGATGTAATGTCAGATAGAATTGTTGGGCAAAAACTTTGCCATGAATGGTACAATAGTAAGTATTCGAAGTATGTCATGTATGATGGTAGAGAAGAAAAACTTGATAAAACAAAACAAGACAAAGTTTACACAATTTCTTACTGGAATAAAGGTAATACTGATACTGAAGCTGTTGACTACAACATGAAAAAATATCAGCTTCCGCTGATGTTGGACTAGGAGAGTTGATTTTTTTTTGAAGTGTAATATGTAACAACTTATGATATTACTTGTAATGAAGCTTTCAAAATAGATACTGCAAGTGATAAAACTTACAAAACAGATACGGCATATGATGAAACTTGTATAAAGATATTGTAAGTAATATAACTTGAAGAAGTAGTCATATCAAGTCAGGTATGCCTGGTATTAAACCATATGTTTTTGTTTTACTTTTTTTTATAAATGTTTTTAGAGAAGAATAAAAGTTTGCTTACAGAGAGTGAATGGAAAAAATGTTTTGCCAATCGTAAGCGATTCATTAAAAATAAAAAGTATTTAAAAGATACCATGCTGTCAAAATACATATGGAAATTAAATGATAAAAATATTGATGATTTTATACTAAATTGGTTAATCCTTAAAATTTGACTTGGAATGACCTTTGCACAAGTGTTGTGACTTGCAAAATATTTTAATAGGCAGCTCTGGCTTATCTTCACATGGTGTCTATTGTTACAAATGATTATTATAGTGTTCCGTTTATGAAATTGACTATTTTAATTATTTACTAAAAGCTAAGACAACTATTTAAACTTAGGATATCTAAAATGTTTTCATACAGAAAAATATAAAATTGATTGTTACATTTTTTTATAGGATACATCACTGATATATTTGGTAATGAAATAAAATATATTTAATGAAATATCAAAAAATGAAATATACTAATTTATTTTGTTTGTTAAAGATACAATTATTTTTAAGAATTCAACATCTTTTTATTGTAGGTTGTGGGTAACCATTACCACCCTATTTAACAAACTTCTCAACTTAACCAAAATTTACGAATAGCAGCGGAAAGACTTTTTTTCCAAAAGTAGGCTCGGTTGTGGTCTTTATCTTTAGCTTGTAGGTAATACTTGGTGCAAAAAGCCTAATTCAAGTTTTAAATTGTTAACTTATTTTAAAATAATTATAATTGTTATTTTAAAGATTTATTTATTTTACTTTTTTTTTTTTTAGGTTGGGGGGGGCACACGCCCCTCCCACAAGTCAATAAGCACACCAACAATAAATGAATTTCTTGTAGCAAAAAAAAAATTTTATGTTTTTTATACTGTATACTAGTTTCACTTATTTTATTAAATATAGAAATATTCATTTATTTGTAATTAGAGAATTAAATATTTTTGAAATTAGGGTGTGTTAAACCATCACCACCATATCCACCACCAACTTTAATAAACATCAATCATTGATGGTCTGGAATAAAATTATACCAATTTTTTGTATAAAAAAAATAACCGTTAGTTGAAAAAAAACACTTTTTATTGAAAGAAATATGCTTATTTTTAGGGTAAAGGTGGTGGTTCGGCACCCCCTCTAGCCCCCAGGAAACGCTTAATAGGTGGACGATGTTATAAATTTGTAGCCCACAGTTACACCTATCTTTTGATACTAAGTTATAGGTATTTAGACAAGAATTGACAAAGTTATAACAATTTAAGTAAAGAAAAATTAAATTTTGACCACAGTTTCTTCAACGAATCCATATATCAAAAATTTGCGACTAAAAACGTCATAACTTTTTGTACAATAGTCCGATTTTAATAATTTTTTTACCTTTGAAATACTGTATTGAAGCACTTTCTAATGATTTATAACAATCTAACCTTGATCAATTTAAAATTTTCAATCCACATACCTACTATATTATAAAAACAAATATAAACTAAATGCTATATAAACTATGTAACATAATACATTTATATTTAACTTATATATAAATATTTTATCTTACATACTTAATAAGTAACTTGTGAACTTTTTAGCCTTTTTTTTTTTGCATTTATAGTATAGTCATTCACATATAATTATATATTATAATTTATATTATAATCATTCACATATAATTATATATATATATATATATATATATATATATATATATATATATATATATATATATATATATATATATATATATATATATATATATATTTATATATATATATATATATATATATATATATATATATATATATATATATATATATATATATATATATATATATATATATATATATATATATATATATTAGCTATATACCTTAATATAAATGTATCATACATCTACAAAAGTAGTGTTGGGTGAATTCTATTTTTGTTCAGAAAAAAATTGAATACTCAGATCTGAAAACAATTTCAAATCAAGATAAGACTATTCGAAATAAAAAAGTAAAAATTATTAAATTGTATCGCTCAGATTTTTAGAAAAACAGTTTTGAAAATGTAAACAAATCACGCTTTTAACAGTCAGATAAATGTAGCAGAGAATCACAGTTTTTTATATATTTAAACATCTTTATATTGTTTTTATCATTTTTGAATCAACAATTCAAATATCTTTATTATTATTTCATTCTATCAAGAGTATGCAAATAATAACTACTAAGTAAAACTTTAAAAAAATTGTTGCTACTCAGAAAAAATTTTGGTATCTAAAGGCCGTCACCATCTTTAAAACTATAATATTTGAATTTGACACTGCGCTTGTGTATAATAACTTTCCACATCTAAACGACCGTGCGTCAATGGTTTAAATATTATTCACTGCGAAGCTGTCAGTGTGTCAGTCAACACAGTTTTGTTTCAAGAATATATTGATGAAGTTGTACGACTTTTCGGGACAGAGGAAGAATTTACCCTGGTGATGGATAATGTTAGAATCCATCATAATGTTGAGATGAGGGCTCAGAACATTCAAATAAAATATTTGCCACCATATTCACCATTCTTGAATCCGTGTGAAGAGATTTTTTTTTATCTTAAGAACAACGTGCGAAGAAATACGGCACCAGCTGGAAGAAATGAACTAATTTCAAGAATCCATGAGGCATGCTTATCTATTCCTAATGTTAACAAACTATTACACACACTGCGAAAGCTTTTTCGAAGCGTGTCTTAGGTCAGATGACATACCTCGACAGTAATTGGAAAATAAACATATTTTAAATAAAATAAAATTTTGATTTTTTTAAAAAATCGAATAAAAAAAATATAAAGAAAACCTTTTTTTAAAATGTATAGAATGTTGAGAGTGCGCATGCGTTAAATGTTTCACGATTGTTTTAATTGAAAACCACATTGTTTTAATTGATTGTCGCGGTGTTTTAAATGAATGTCTTGGTTGTTTTAAATGGTTGTCATGATTGTTTTAAATGGATCTAAAAACCGGTATTATCTTGTTTCATATTATGATTAATTAGAGAAACATTTTTATAAAAATATTTTGGAAATATTTTATTTTGAAGTTTAAACATAAATAACAAGTTGAGGAAGATATTCAGTTCATATACGTTTAGAGCATTTATTTCCTTGAGTAACGGCTCAGCACTTTCGTACCTACTGAGCCCAAAACTAATCAACTTGTTTGCTTTTTTTTACATAAATATTTTTGGTTAATGCGAAAACCAAACTGTTTATGATAAAAAAAACGTTATTTTTTTCAAAATAATTGTAAAATCTGTTTTGCATAATACGTTCTAGCATTTTAGAAAAACAGGAAAGTATGGAAATTGGTATATAGTTTGATTTTATCGAGTCATTGCCGCCTTTTGTATATTGGCTAATTTTTATCGGTCACAAAAAAATGTCCTCTTTTAAAGAAAGATTAAAAATTAAAAAAAAAGGTTTCTTTTTAGCATCTGAGGCTGCTTTTACAACATCAGGGTTAATTTTATCTAACCCTGCACTCTTTTTTTTTTAAGTATACTAATTGCTAGCCAGAGTTCATTAACTGAAAGCTCCGATTCATCCATGAATGAACCTGATTTTTTCAAGTAAGATTTAAATTATTTTATCCTCTTAGGAACTTAGCCGGGTAGTTTTTTTCCTATATTTTTGACAAAGTCATTAACTATTTCTGCAATTTCATTGTTTTCAAAAGCATTTCCTCTATTATTTTAAAGATTGCTAAGATTTTATGACGAAAGTGCATTAAAATAAACAATACTTGTCATTAAAATAAACAATACTTGTCATTAAAATAAACAATACTTGTCATTAAAATAAACAATACTTGTCATTAAAATAAACAATACTTGTCATTAAAATAAACAATACTTGTCATTAAAATAAACAATACTTGTCATTAAATTAAACAATACTTGTCATTAAAATAAACAATACTTGTCATTAAAATAAACAATACTTGTCATTAAAATAAACAATACTTGTCATTACCGTAGAATAAAAGCCATTATTACTGATTATTTAAGACTTAAAAACTAGACCCAAAAACCCTAATTTTCCGTAATTTACATAATTTTAAAGTTTGCTATTTTAATTGCAAAACTTTGAGATAAGTTTTAAAACTATTTTATTTATCCTTGATTGTTAAAGAAGCACTGTGCGTAAATGCTTAATAAGATTTTGAGATAATAACTTTTTGCGACAAGTTTTTGTCAAGTATTAATGTTTGTTTTGTTTGAAATATTTTTACCAACTATCAATTTCTGTTAATATGGCACCACTTTTCTGCATTCCTTGTACACCTCTTAAAAGAACAATGCAATAGCTTTCAAATGAACCTTCCAAAATTTGATTAAAAAAAAATGAATTTTGGATAGGTTTTAAGTCTGAGAAATAAAAAATTAAAAAAATAATATTGTCTATGAAATCCTGAACCTTTTCTCAAAAACTTTCAACAAAATTCTCAATCAACACGCATCGTTAAAAAAACTAAATGGTAAAGAAATTAAACTAAAATCACAGCACTGTGGAATTCATAAATCAACATCACAGATTATATAACACAGGCTAAACAAGTAGATAGAAAATGAAAGTTCATAGAACTTTTTTATTTTCAACCAAATTTTCAACCATAAATTAATATTAATATTGGGTTAACATTGAACCATATTGTATATAAATTATTTCAACAAGAAATAATTTTTTATTTTAAAAAAATCAATTTTTTAAAATAAGTGTTAATTTTTATTTCTTGTTATGAAATATTACGAAAAATTCTTAAAATGACGTCACGTGACTTTTTCTAATAATAAATTTGATCTGGTGTTTTTAACTTTTCTTCTTCTAATCTTTCCTTCTCTAACTTTTCCCATTGTAATTTATTTTTATTTTGAAAATAACGAGCTAATCTTAATCTTCTTTTATAACTTCCTATTTTAATATCTACATCTTTATTTGTACAATCCATTTCTTATTTTTTAATTTATAATTTATGTAAAGAAATTTATTTTCAATTTTTTTTCTTGCTTCTTATTTATACCCTAATTCATGTAAATATTTAATTACTTCAAGGTGACCATTTTCTTTTGCAATATAAATTGTCCATTTGTCACATTTATACCCTAATTCATATAAATATTTTAACATTTCAAGATGACCATTTTCTGCAGCAGAATAAAATACCCATTTGTCACATTTATACCCAAATTCATACAAATATTTTAATATTTCAAGATGACCATTTTCTGCAGCATAATTAATTGCATATCTTGAACTTTTATACCCTAATTCATGCAAATATTTTAATATTTCAAGGTGACCATTTCGAGCAGCTTTATCTATTGCATCTTCTGTACCTTTATACCCTAATTCATGTAAATATTTTAATATTTCAAGGTGGCCATTTTTAGCAACATCATCAATTGTCCAATCGTAACATTTATACCCTAATTCATGTAAATATTTTAATATTTCAAAGTGGTTATTTATAGCAGCATAACTAATTGCTAATTTATCACATTTATACCCTAATTCAAGTAAATATTTTACTACTTCAAAGTGACCGTTTATAGCAGCAGAACTAATTGCACATTTTTCATATTTATACTTAAATTTATATAATTGTTGCTCAAATTCAAAGTCATAATTTTCAGTAGCATAATTAATTGCTAATTCTTCATAATAATACTTTAATTTATGCAAATATTTTACTCGTTCAAGGTTACCATTTTCTATAGCGCGAATAATTGCTTTTAATATTTTAATAACATTATTTTTATTTTTTTTTTTTTCTTCGTCTTCCATTCTTTTTTATATATACAAGAAAATTATTTAATTCATTTTCATTTTTTTTATTTTTAATGCGCATGCGCTAGATTTACTTATGCATAGTAGCGCTTATGCGTAGTAGTGAAGCATTGGTTAGCTTTATCACTACTAGAATTTATAGTAACTACATGTATCAAAATTATAAAATATATCCTTTTTTAACAGCTAAATTATTTGCCCATTCTGCACCTTTATACCCTAATTCATGTAAATATTTAATTACTTCAAGATTTCCGCTTTCAACAGCAGAATTAAATGTATCTTCTGCACCTTTATACCCTAATTCATGTAAATATTTAATTACTTCAAGATTTCCGTTTTTAACAACACAATTAAATTCATATTTTGAAGCTTTATACCCTAATTCATGTAAATATTTTAACATTTCAAGATTTCCATTTTCTGCAGCTTTTTCAAAAGCTATATTAAAATAATAATCTGAAGCTTTATACCCTAATTCATGTAAATATTTTAACATTTCAAGATTTCCATTTTCTGCAGCTTTTTCAAAAGCTATATTAAAATAATAATCTGAACATTTATACCCTAATTCATGTAAATATTTTAACATTTCAAGATATCCATTTTTAGCAGCATTTTCAAAAGCTATATTAAAATAATAATCTGAACATTTATACCCTAATTCATGTAAATGTTTAATAATTTCAAGATTTCCATTTTCTGCAGCTTTAATAAAAGCATCATTTGTACTTTTATACCCTAATTCATGTACATATTTTAATATTTCTTCATCATCTTCATCATCTTCATCATCTTCATCATCTTCATCTTCATTATCTTCATTATCTTCATCATCTTCTTCAGTCATTTCAATATCATTATCGTATTCAGTAGTTTCAGTAATTTCAGTAACTTCAGTAGTAGTAATTGTAGTAACTTCAGAATCTTCAGTCATTTCAATATCATGAATATCAATTATATTTAATTTTTCTTCTATTAATCTTAATCTTTCATTTATTGATCTTAAAAATAAATTTTGCATTTCGTTTTCCATTCTTTTTTTATATAAAAGAAAAATTATTTAACTCATTTTAAATTTTTTGATTTAAAGTATTTTTTACAAATAATAAAAGAAAAAATGTATGATGAAGAAATTAATGAAATATCTGAATTTCAAAAAGAATTTAAACTTTTTGAAGAAATATTAAAATTTGAATTTGAAGAATCAGATTCTGAAGATGACACTTATTATACATCTGATGAAGCTACTTATTATACATCTGATGATGAAGAAGAAGTTAAAGAAAAACCTATAGTTCCAATTCCTTTAAAAACAGTTCAAATCATGGAACTGCATAAAGATAAGCTGAAATGGATTAATTATGTTCCAACTTATAATGTTATTAATGATGATTATCCTGCTATAGATAGTTTCTTAACAAAAAAACACAACAAAAATAGAAAATTTAGTTTTGAAAAACCATTTAATGTAGATATTAATTTTACTGAAGATGGAAAACCTTCAACAATTCATTTTGTAGAGAAACTACCCATTTTCTGTAAAAATATTTTAAAAGATAATTATTGTCATTTTGAACATAGATGTAAATACAATCATGATATTCCTTATTGTAATACTGTAAAGGAAAGACTGATATGCACTAAATCTTCATGTCAATATAGACATTTATCTCTATGTTCTGAATACCCTAAATGTAAGAATAAAAAGTGTAGATTGTTTCATCCAAAAAAGTCAGAATTATTTAAATTAAGAAAAGCAAAGACTAAATTATGTAAATATATTCTTGATAAAAAAGAATGTAAAAATATAAATTGCAAATATGCTCATTCTTTTAAAGAAATTGAAGAAAATGTAGAAATTTGTCATTATACTCCATGTAAATTAGTAGAGAGTAAATTAAAGAAAAATAAAAAAGGAGAAAAAACATTAATATATAAAAATAATGATAATAAAAAGTGTAATTTTTTACATCAAGGTGAAAGCATTTTAAATTATATTGCAAGAACTTTAAAAACAAAATAGATATGAGGATTACAGAGTGATTTAAAAAAAATCTTTACATTTATAAAATGTATAATAGTAGAATGTTTTTATATTATGAAAAGAATGAACAATATAGAATAAATTTTTATATTAATTCAGATTTAGAACATAGAGCAATAAATGATAGACATATTAAAGTATTCGCACAAGAAGATTTTACAGTAAAATCAAATTCATATAATAACATTTCTTTAATGTGTGGTGTTGAAATAGAAAAAGGACATATAGTGATTTCAATTGCAGAAAATTATAAACCAGAACTAAATTTACTAAATTCTATTGTAACAGAGTCTACTGATGATATTAAAATAACTGTATATAATAACGATAAAAAAGATATAAACATTAAAAAAGGAGATTTGTTATGTTGTATATCAACTTATAATGGTATTTTAAATGTAAATTATATATCACATAGAGATGCTTTAGAAAATGAAAAAGAAGAACAAATGAGACAACAAAATGACTCAGGAACTAATCAGAAAAGTGATAAAGAATCTGTAAAATCTTTATTATCAATTATAGAAGAAGTAATTAAAGATAAATCTGATGAAGATATATTTAATTTTGGTAAAAAGTGATTTAGCGAAGCATTGATCGCAAAAGTGATTTAAAACAAATTTTTCTTTATAGAAAAAAGAAATGCTATGTAATAATGGATATAATAATGAATATAATAATGAATGTAAGCAGCTTTATCCAGATCTTAACCAGTTTTCAGAAAATCCATCTGCACCACCAATTTCAGATCATAACTTTAGATTACAAAAGATTAGTGAAATTCAAGATAAAATAGAATGTGAAAGGAAAAGAAGAGAGATTTTAAGTAAAAAATATCACAGAGCTGTAAGAATCATTTCAGCAGTTGATAATACATTACTTGCAACTACTATGACATTAGGAGCTGTTGGTATTGGTTTTTTAACAACAATAGTTGGAACACCAGTAGCTATTGCATGTGAAGGTGCAGCATTAGGTATGGGTGTATTATCACTAATAGGATCACAAGTTAATAAAAAATTTACAATAAAAGCAGAAAAGCATGAAAAGATTAAAGTACTAGCTGATGCAAAACTAAATACAATAAGTAGTCTTATTTCTAAAGCTATATCAGATCAATATATTGATGATGCAGAATTTAATATGATACTTTCAGAACTTGAAAAGTTTCAATCTATGACTGAACAAATTAGAACAAAATCTAAGAATGATATAGATGAACAGACTAAAGAGTCAATATTTAACAAAGGAATAGAAAAAGGCAAAAGTGATGTCATTGAAGTGTTAAATATGAGATTTAACAAAAATCAGAATATAGAAGTGATGAATAATACTCTTAATAAATAAAAAAACATATATTTTGTATTACTTGAACATATATTATGTATTAAAAAACATAATATATGTTGATTTTAATCCCTTTAGGGATCTAGGGATCACATTGTGATTTAAAAAAATTATTACATATATAAAAATGTATGCAAAAGCTACAGATATTGATGCAAGATTAAAAATAGCAAAAGAACTTGCTAGTTTAAAGAAAAGTATATATCAAGATGATGTAAATGAAAAGTTAGGTTATGATGCTTTACAGACTAACTTGGAAAAGTTGTACAAACCAATAATAGATAGTCAATCTGGAATAAAAGAAGGTATATCTAAATTAGAAAATAAAGCTGATCAAATAGCAAATACTTTTTCAAATTATCCTGCTTTACTAGATTCTGAAACTAAAGCAATCATGCCACCTGAAGTTGTAGATAACATGAGATTAGGACCTATCGCAACAGAATATTTAAAGTTATATACAACTAAAAATAGTAAAAAAGTATCAGATGACATATTTGGTATACATTACAATGAAGGTAATGAAAAATTTTACATTGGTAAAAAACCAATAATTATTGAAGGTAATGATATAATTATTGAAGGTAAAAAATACATTGGTACAACAGGTCTTTGGGAGATTATAGTAAAATCTCATCCTGTTAAATATACTAACGATGATCGTAATAAGTATAAAGAAATTTTAGATCAAACAGATGCAATTCGCTCTGAGTTAAATTTAGCAAAACCAAGATCATCTAGAGGTTATAAGTACACTAATGTAATAAAACCTATTTGGGAAGAGATGATTGGAAAGTCTGGAAAAGGAGTTGTTATTCTTCCTAGTGATCCAAATGCACTATTTGATATGCTTAAATTACGCTTAGCTGGTTTACAAGCAGGAAATACTGGAACAAGAAATGAGATTGTTGCTATTTGTGATGAGTTGTTACGACAGGGGCAAATAGATGATGATGAGTATAAAGCATTACAGAAAGCAATAATCACAAAGTGATTTAAAAAATTATTTTATATATAAAAAATGACAAAATACTATGATACTCTTATCAATCTGTCAGATAGTCAGAAAGAAAAAATTAAAAACGCAATTGAATCTGGTACTAATGCTAGTATAAAACTATCTTATGAAGATTTAAATGGTGAACACAAAATAGCTTTAACAGAGTCACAAATAAACAGAATGAATGCAGCCTATTTAAAAAATAAGGGTATAACACTTTCACTGAGTAGAGCACAACTTAAACATAATGCTAAAAAAAATGGTGGATTTCTACCTCTACTTGGATTAATTGGAAGTGTAATTGCATCAAAAGTTGTTCCGGCTATAGCAACAGGATTATTGACTGGAACAGCTGCAGCTGCTGGAAGTACTATAGTTAATAAAATTGCTGGAAATGGTATTATTTATATGAAAAAGAATGGTTATGGATTTAAAATTAGAAAAGTAGGAAAAGGTGTATTTTTAAACCCATGGAATAGTGGTTATAATCATTTAGACGGATATTATTCAAAAAATGGAAATGAATATTCATCAGTAGGTAGAGGTTTGTTATTAGGAGAAAATTCTCCATTTAAGAATATACCATTATTAAATTTGTTTCTTTAGATCACTTCGTGATCCAGGCTTCACTAAGTTTTGAAAGAACCAATGCTTCATAAAAATATATATTTTTTTAAAAAATATATATTTATTGTTTCCACAACGAAGTTGGATAATAAAATAAATCTAATCCACTTCTATACTTTCCATTTAATAAATCAGAAGACAAATCTATAGCAACAAATCCATGCTTTTTTGACCAAGCTTCATTACAAAACTTTTTAAACTCATCTAATTTCATATCATTTGAAACATGATCATTATAAATATGATTTACATTTTTAGAATCTTGTTTAAACAAGCAAATAAAATTTGCATTTTCTCGTATCGTTCTCCTGGGCAACTCAAAATAATTTTGTGCCAAGTAGAAACAATCTACATTGCTATGTCTTCCTCTTATATAGTACTTTTCACACTTGTTTTGTTTTGTTAATTGTAAATCATCAAATATCATTAAATTATTTTTAATACAGTTAAGACTTTCAGGTTCTGGTACATCCTCTGCTGTTTCATAAAACTGACATTCTATATCTGTTTTATCTTTTAAATTTCTTGAAATGTCTTTAATAACAAACTCTGGATTTACATTGTTTTTATTTATTTGATCTTGCAACTCAAATAGTTTAAGAATAACTTCTTTTGGTAATTTATTTTCAAAAGAATTTTTTAATATTTTGTATTCAGGTTGAAAAAGAGATTTTCCAAAAACTTGTAAATTATTATAGTCTAACCAACCAGGTCTTAATAGCAAGTTTAATAATAATGTTGTTTTTCCACAACCTGATTTTCCAACAATAATCCCTCTTATACTTTTAGGTAATAACTCATTATTTTGACGTTTACTTTTATTTACATTCCATGATAAATCTATAATTTCCATTTTTTATTTACGAAAAGTATTTTTTAAATTAAATAAATTAAAATACATATATAAAAAATGTATTGCGTTAAATGTAAAAACAAAACAGATACACTCAACTTACAACATGCTGTGAGTAAAAACAAAAGAAATATGCAATGTGGAAATTGTGCAATCTGCGGAACAAGAAAATGTCAATTTATAAAAGGAGCTCAAAAAGGAGGTGATTTGGTAGAATCTATTAATAAATTTACAAGTAATAGAAAATTACCTTTGCAAAAGTTTCCAGGTGAAATGCATATACCAGGTATGAACTTTGCAGGACCTGGTACTAATTTAGATGAAAGATTAACTTCGACTGAGATGCCTAAAGAATGGAGCATGCCTGTAGATAGAGTTGATAAAACAGCTTATATTCATGATCTTGCTTATAAACATTTTACAGATAAAGAGAATAGAAATTTAGCTGATAAAATAATGCTTGAACAAATGGATGCTATACCTAATCCTACACCTCGTGAAAAATTAGAAAGAAAGATTATAAAACCTATCATATCTGCTAAAGTAAGGTTTGGTATGGGAAATAAAGAACCAATAAGTATTAAAGAATTATGTCAAAAAAACTGCAAGCGCAGAGGAAAAAAAGCAAAAACCTGAAATGGACTGATGAACTTGCAAATGAACTTCATAAACCTGTTATAAAACATTTTAGAAAAAGAAAAGTAATTGCAAATGAAATAGATGAAATATGGGCTGCTGATTTAGTTGACATGCAAGCTTATTCTAAATTTAATAATGGTATAAAATACTTATTAATGGTCATTGATATATTTTCAAAGTATGGATGGATAATTCCATTGAAAAGTAAGACAGGAATTGAAGTTGCTGATGCATTTAATAAAATATTTAAAGATAGAAAGTGTGCCAAATTATGGGTTGATAAAGGTTTAGAATTTTATAACAAGCATGTTAAAGCATTAGGTGTTCATCTCTATTCAACTGAAAATGAAGAAAAAAGCTGTGTAGTTGAACGTTGGAATAGAACAATGAAAGAGAAAATGTTTAAATACTTTTCTGCTAATTCAACTAGAAAATACATTGATGTTTTAGATGAAATGGTAAATCAATACAACAACACAAAGCATTCTTCAATTAAAATGACACCCGCTGAAGCAAGCAATAAAAAGAATGAAAATAAAGTTTGGTTAAATTTAAATGGTAAAGTGATATCTAATCCTATCAAACCCAAGTTTTCAATAGGTGATAAAGTGAGAATAACTAAAAAGAAAGGAGCATTTGAAAAAGGATACACACCAAGATGGACTGAAGAAGTATTTACTATATCACAAGTTCAATACACAGATCCACCCACTTATAAAATAACTGATTACAATAATGAAGAAATACAAGGTACTTTTTATGAACAAGAACTTCAAAAAACAAGTCAAGAGATATTTAGAATTGAAAAGGTTATTAAAAAACAAGGTAATAAATCATTAGTAAAGTGGTATGGGTATCCTGATACTTTTAACTCATGGGTTAATAATACAGAATTGAAAAATATTTGACAAAGCCCGGTTCACATAGTGATTTAAATTTTTTTTAATATTAAAAAAATGAACAACTCAAATGTAAATGTGAATATATGTGTAACAGCTACTTCTGGTAATGCTAATACAAATACCACTGTAACGACAACAACTTCAAATTACAACTCTAGCAAATGATGTAAAAATTAAAAAAATTGAAAATGATATAAATAATTTTTCTTTTATATAAAAAGAATGACATATGTAGATATTGAAAATTTTGATGAAGCAAATTTATATGTAAAAGAAATAAAAAAATTTAATAAACCTGTTCAATATCAAAAAATAGTAATTGAATACAAATATAATGATAAGCTTTCAGAACCATTAAGAGTAAAAACACCAAAATCGTTATCATATGGAGTTTGTGAAAATAGAGACATGAAAACAAAAGAACTTACAGGATACTCAATTCCTTTTGTATGTGAAAATGATATATTTATCGCAATTATTGAAGCTATTGAAAAATTTTGTAGAGATAAAGTGAATGAAAATGAAGCAACGTTAAAAAAAGGTGGTATGAAAAGCTTAAATATTAACAACTTGAATATTTTAAAGTATAGAAATGATGATTTTAAAGCATCTCCAATTATATATGCAAAAATACCAACAGATTATAAAAGTAAAAAGATGGATCAAGTATTCAGAAATAAAAATGGTGATATTTTAGGAGAAAGTCTTATTAAAAAAAGATGTGATGTTGTTGGATGCTTAGCAATTGAAGGTATATATATAGGATCAATGATTCAATCTATTCAAGTAAAATTATTAGATGCAGTTGTATCTAAAAATGAGTATAAGATAGAAAGATTTTATATTAAAGATGTAGACTTAGAAAGCGAAGATGAAGAGTGAATTAAATAATTATTATAAATATAAAAATGTATATTGAAATAGAAAAAAATAAACAAAATCCAGTTATAATTAAATTTGATGATATTATTAAACTTGATGAAAATAAAGAGTATGAAATGGCACTGGATAGATTTCAAACTATTCTCTATAGCGATTCAACTAAAAACAAAAAAGTATATATATTAAATAATCTTGTAGATGGAAAAATTGTATCTAATAATGGAAATGCTAAGAAAACGACTGTAATGTATTCATTTATACCTATTATTGTTTCTAAAAATTCAGTTATTAATGAACAACCGATATCAAAGAAATATTTTCCTTTAAAAACAAAATTCATTTCAGAAATGAAAATTGACATCATTGATAACTTTAATAAACCTATAGATTTTTATGAAAGTTATACCATAGAATTTCATATAAGAGAGAAAAAGTAGGTCCATATAAATTTTTTTATATTGAAAACAATATAAAAAATTATGACATATATAAAAAATGTCAATAACAATACATATATCTTCAAACGATACTGTTATAAATACTAATATGGCAGTACCTATTGAACTAGATGAACATAAAGAGTATGGAATAGCTCTTAAAAAATTAATGACTTATAATAGTTTTCCAAATATTATTGAAGGAATGAACAATACTATAAATATTACTATAGAAGCTAGTGATAATCCTGGTTTTCAACAAATTAAGATCCCAACAGGATCCTATGAACTTAGAAATATAAATACACTTGTAACTAGATATGTAATGACTACTCTTAAAGATCAACTTGCTAGATATAAAGAGTCTTTTAAAAATGTACCAAGCACAGATATTGAAAATTTTAAAAAAAAACAAAAGTATGATAGTATAAGACTTGATCCTACATCTATTATATTTGAAGCAAATTTTAATACTGAAAGATCACAGATTATTATTAATAAAAATAGCAATATTAGAATACAACTTGATGATGACTCTATAAAAAATCTTTTAGGTTTTAATAATAGAGATCGTGATGGTAATCTTATAACATTTGACTCATCAAAAGTATATATTTCAGATAAAGTAATAGATATAAATCATGTTAATACTATTAATGTAACAAATAGCCTTGTAACAGGATCAATTATAGATGGTAAATATTCAAATGTTATATATTCATTTTATCCATCTACGCCAGTGGGTTATAAAATTGTAGAAGTACCGAATAATCCAACTTATTATAGATTATTATCAAAAAAAATTTGGGATATGAAAACAACAATAATGGATCAAGATGGGCATATACTTACTTTACAAGGAGAGCCGATAAGTATTGAATATGAAATAAAAGAAATTGTATCAAAATGTAAATCAGAACATCTTTTAGAAAGACAAGTATATCTTTTAGAAGAACAAAATGGACTTTTAAAAAAACAAATAAGATAATCCCAAAGTGAATTAAAAAAATATATATTGTAAATAAAATGTTAGATATAAATAATAAAGGATATACTCGAAAGTATGTAGTCGGTGGAAGTGGAGTATTTACAGATATAAATAATATGTATAATCAGGCAAAATCTTCTGATTTGTTTAGAGCATTATCTGGTATGAAAACAATGTTAACTAATCATTTTAATAAAAATGGACCAATAATTAAATAAGTCTCTTGAGACCTAGATTCATTTAAAATGAATTAAAAAATATATAGTGTAAATAAAATGTTAGTTATAAATAATAAAGGATATACTCGAAAGTATGTAGTTGGTGGAAGTGGACTATTTACACCTTTTTTAAGTATGTTAAATAAGCAAGTACTAAGTAATGCATTTAATGTATCTCGTAATTTTGCCAGTAGAGCAGCTGCTACAGACTTGGGAAAAACTGCTGTAGATGCAGCAAAGTCAGCAGGGAAAGAACTTGCAACTTCTGCAATATCTACTGCTAAAGAAATTGTAATAAATAAAGGTAAAAAATTAATAGAAAATGTAAATAAATCATCTAAGCTAACACCTGAAAATAAACAAGAACTTAAAAATTTAATAAATACTTTAGATAATAAATTAAATGAAGCAGTGCCAGATATTAGTAAAATCATGATGGGGTCGTCAATAAAAAGTAAACCTGTTAGAATACAAGATTTAGTTAAAAAACATAAAGGCGATGGGCTTAGAATAATATAATTTTATAAATAGCAGAAAGTGATTTAAAAAAATTATATTGCATATATAAAAATGGTAAAATCTGATATATTTAATATTACTGATAAATTAGTATATGACGAGGAAATTAAAAAATATGAAGAATATGAATTTACACCCTCTGTTAATTCTAATTTAAATTCAGGAGAAATAAGAATTTTTATTGAAAGCAGTGATTCTTTTTATCATCCACATAACTCCTATTTAGAAATTGAAGGAAGGCTTGTAAAAGCAGATGGGACTGCATATGCAGATGGAGATGCAATAACACTAGCAAACAATGGTATTATGCATTTATTTGAAAGAATTGAATATAGATTCTTTGATCAACCTGTTGAAATAATTAATTTTCCAGGTATAGCAACTACAATGCTTGGATTATTAAAATATCCGAATGACTTTCAACAATCAAAAGCATTAAGTCAATTGTGGTATAAAGATAATATAGCAGCAGCAGATTTAGTTAATAATATAGGATTTTCAGCAAGACAGCAATATATCATTAAAAAACCAACTACAAAAGGTAAATTTGAAGTTAGTATTCCATTAAGACATATTTTTGGATTTTGTGAAGATTATGATAAAGTTTTTTATGGATTAAAGCATGAACTCTTTCTGTTAAGACAAAGCGATGATTATGCAATTTTTAGAGCTGCTGGTGTAGCTGCAGGAAAAGTAGATATTACAAGAATATCATTAATGATGAAACGTGCAACTCCATCTTTGATAAAAGAAAATGAACTTGGTAATATAATACTTAATAAAGAAATACTTGATTTTGGTTTTAGATCAAGGTACTGTAGTAAAACTAATGTTCCACAAAATACTTCATTTGAGTGGGACTTAGGAACAAAAACTACTGAAAAACCTAGATATATACTTGTTGGTTTTCAAACAAATAGGAGTGGAAATCAAGAACAAAATGCTTCAATATTTGATCATTGTGATTTGAGAAACATGTGGATTAATATTAATAATGACGAAAGATATCCTGCGACTAGTTATAATTTATCATTCCCAAATATGAAAATTAGTAGAGCATATAAAAATGCATCCAATTTTGCTGAAGATTATTATAATATGACTGATCTTATTAGTCTATGTGGTATTACTCCTTCAGATTATAAAGATTTATATCCTATTATGTATTTTGATGTAAGTAAACAATCAGAAAAAATGAAAAATAATATTGCAACTATTAAAATTCAAGCAGAATTTAATACACCTGTTCCAGCAGGTACTTTAATATATGCTCTCATCATTTCAGATAGAATAGGAAAACTTACTTCTAATGGAAATAAATTCATGTTTGAATATTAGGTTCTGAAAGAAAAATAATTATTTTAAAAAAATATATATGCAATAAAAAAAATACTATTATTTAAATTATTTGAAAATAATTTAAATAAATTTTCTTTATATATAAAAAAGAATGAGTGATAAAATAAAATATACGAAAAAGTATTTATTAAATTTATTAAAAGATAATAATATACAACAAACATCTAAAGATCCTATGGCATTAGTTATGATTGCTATGGATAATAATTTAATTGATAAAGATTCTGTAAAAACAAATATCATTACTAAGAAACAAAAAAAACCAAAGATTGAAAGAGTTAAAAGAGTTAAAAAAGAAAAAGTAATAAAAGAAAAAAAATCTGCTGGAAGACCAAAATTTCTTCCAACAAAAGAAAAAAAAGAAAGAGATCCTAAATATGATTATCTCACAAAAATTAGAACAGATCCATGGGGAATTAAACTTACTAATATGGAAACTGGTGAAGTTAAAAATTACAAATCATTTTATGACTATAATAAAAAAGAAAAGCGCTCTAAAACTTATATTTTTAGTAGAAATGGGAAGATTGTAGATGGAGTAAAAATTGAAATAATTAGAGCAAGTAAAGAAAAAGATGCATTATCACAACAATAAAATAGATAATGAAAAATAATTATTTTTATAGACTTTTTCTATAAAAATATAAAAAGAAATCGTTTTTTTGTATTATTTAATTTTCTTTACATAAAAAATAAAAAATTGAAAATGATATAAATAATTTTCTTGTATATATAAAAATGGAAAATAGAAATGTAAAAGAATTAAAACAAATCGCAAGAGAGCGAAAAATTAAATATTATTATAGAATGAGAAAAGCAGATCTCATTAGAGCCATTGATCAAGCAACTCCTATATTAGATATGCCTATTCCAAATAATATTACACAAAATACTTTAGCACCTACACAATATATTCCAGTTAGTTATATTAATACCATTAAGAACAAAGTGAATTCATTTGCTAATTGGATTATTGACTATGTTCCTGAACCTATTAAAAATGTTGCTAATGAAAAACTTACATCAATAAAGTCTACAGTTTCTAATTTGTATAAAAGATTTGGACTTAGAAAACCAATAGTATTTAAATTAACGCAATCAGCTCTTAAAAATATAACTAAACAATTTTCAGCTGAAGGAGTTGAAGGAGCTGATGCTTTATCTTATATGAAATCAGTTAAAAATAATGTATTAAATATTTTAAATAGTAATAAAGGATCAAAGATCTATATTGTTCTTTCATGTGAAATGGAGCGTACTGATCTTAAAACAGGAGAAACTATAACAATTTTGCATCATTTTTCAACAAAAGCAGAAGTTGTATTAGAGTCAACAGATTTAAACGAACTTTATGAAAGAGCTGAACATAAAATTTTAGAATCCTTGTCAGCATTTCAACAATTAGGATCAAGTTGGAGATTTGTTTCAGTTAAAAAGATGGATATAAATATCATTGAATATAAACCACTTAAAGGTAAATCTTACATTCCTCTTCCTAAAGAGTTGGCAGCTAAAAAAGCAATTATTAATATGAAGAATGAAGACAACGAATGCTTTAAGTGGTGTGTTGCTAGATTTTTAAATCCTAAAGATGTTCATCCTGAAAAAGTAGATAAAGATTTAAAAAAACAATCTGAGAAATTAAATTGGGAAAATATAAAATTCCCAGTATCACTACAACAGATTACTCAATTTGAGAAAAATAATCAAGATATAAGTGTTAATGTATTTGGTTATGAAAATTCTGTTTATCCTTTAAGAATATCTGAAAACAAAAAAAGACAACATGAAATAGATTTATTACTCATTTCAAATAATGATACAAATCATTATTGTTTAATAAAAAGTTTAAGTAGATTACTTTCATCGCAAATATCAAAACATGATGGTAAAAAACATTTTTGTAGAAATTGCTTGTCAGGATTTAATACTGAAAAATCTTTATCAAAGCATCAATTGTATTGTAATACTCATGATTCAGTACGAATTGAGCTTCCAAAACCAAATACAATGATTGAGTTTAAAAACTATAACAAGTCTATGAGAGTTCCTTTTGTAGTCTATGCAGACTTTGAAAGTTTTATAAAACCTATCAACACTTGTGCACCTAACCCAGATGAATCATATACAAAGCAGTACCAAAAGCATACACCTAGTTCATTTTGTTACTATATTAAATGCTTTGATGAAAAAATATATCAAAGTAAACTCGTTACATTCACTGCAAGTAATGAAGATGAAGATGTAGCACAAAAATTTGTTAATATGCTAGAAGAAGATGTAAAAAAGATTTATAACAAGTACTTAAAGTTTCCAAAAGATATAATATTTAATAGTAAAGACAAAAATAATTTTGATAATGCAAAAAGTTGTCATATTTGTGAAAAAGATCTTAATGAAGATAAAGTAAAAGATCATTGTCATATTACTGGAAAATATAGAGGCGCTGCACATAATGAGTGTAATTTACAATTTAAAAATCCAAAATTCATACCAGTACTATTTCACAACTTATCTGGTTATGACTCTCACTTGTTCATAAAGAAATTGTCAGAAGGAGGAAAATCAGAAGGAGGAAAATTAAATTGCATTCCTAACAATGAAGAAAAATATATCAGCTTTTCTAAAGAACTTAAAGTAAATGAATTTACTAATAGAGAAGGTAAAAAAGTTGAGGTTAAACTACAACTACGTTTTCTCGATAGTTTTAAATTTATGGCTGCTAGTTTAGATAGTTTAACTAAAAATTTGTCAAAAGATCAATGTAAAAATTTGAGTAAATACTATTCTGGAAATGAACTCAATTTATTGTTAAGAAAAGGTGTTTACCCTTATGAATGGGTTGACTCTATTGATAAATTAAATGAAACACAATTACCACCAAAAGAATCATTTTATTCAAGATTAAATGATGAAGGAATAAGTGATGAAGATTATTTACATGCACAAAATGTATGGGAAAAGTTTCAATGTAAAACATTTAGAGATTACCATAATTTATATAACGAATCTGATGTATTACTACTAGCTGATGTCTTTGAAAATTTTAGAGATGTCTGTTTTAACAATTATAAATTAGATCCTGCTTGGTACTATACATCACCAGGATTAGCTTGGGATGCTGCGTTGAAAATAACAGAAGTAAAATTAGAATTATTAAGTGATTATGATATGATCTTAATGATAAAAGAAGGAATAAGAGGTGGAATTAGTATGGTTTCTAACAGGTTAGGAACTGCTAACAATAAATATATTGAAAATTATGATGAAAGTAAAGAATCTACTTACATACAGTATCTAGATGCAAATAATTTATATGGATGGGCAATGAGCAAACCCCTTCCTACACATGGGTTTGAATGGATGAATGATGAAGAATTAAAAAATTGGAAATCTACTTCTTGCATATTAGATGTAGATTTGGAATATCCTGAACACTTACATGATGTTCATAATGATTATCCTCTAGCCCCTGAAAGATTAAAAATAGACAAAGTTGATAAATTAATACCTAATTTAAATCATAAGAAAAATTATATCATACACTATGAAAACTTAAAACTGTATGAAAGATTAGGAATGAAAATAACAAAAATTCACAGAGGAATAAAGTTTGAAGAAAGTGCATGGTTAAGTAAATACATTGAACTCAATACAAATCTAAGAACAAAAGCAACAAATGATTTTGAAAAGGACTTTTTCAAACTTATGAACAATTCAGTGTTTGGAAAAACAATGGAAAACATTGAAAACAGAGTTGATGTGAGATTAGTTTCTAAAAGAGAAGAAGCTATTAAATTATCATCAAAACCAAATTATGAAAGTAGAACGATATTTGATGATAATTTAATTGCAATACATATGAAAAGAACAAAGCTTGTATATAACAAACCTATTTACTTGGGTATGTGTATTTTAGATTTGAGCAAAACACTAATGTACGAATTTCATTATGATTACATGAAAAATAAATATGGAGATAAAGCTAAACTATTATATACAGATACAGATTCATTAATCTATGAAATAAAAACAGAAGATTTTTATAAAGATATTTCTAATGATATTGAAAGTAAATTTGATACAAGTGAATTTAATAAAGATCATCCAGCTGTTCAAAATGGATTTAAAGTTGGTGTAAATAAGAAAGTAATAGGAATGTTTAAAGATGAATCAGCAGGAAAACAAATTACGGAATTTATTGGACTCAGATCAAAGTTGTATTCTTACAAAATAGATGAAGAAGATAAAAAGAGATGTAAAGGAGTAAAGAGAAATGTAGTAAAAAATTATATTACACATGAAGATTATAAAGACTGCCTTATAAATAAGAAAGATCAAATGAGAAAAATGAATGTCATAAGATCTCATTTACATGATGTTTATACTGAAGAAATAAACAAAATAGCATTGAGTGCAGAAGATGATAAAAGAGTAATTCAAGAAGATGGTATTCACACATTAGCATATGGACATTATAAATTAAAAGAGAGTAAAACATTGGTTCCTTCAGAACCCAACTTTTCATTCCAGATTGATTGGAAATAAACAGGCAGGCAGACAGGCAAGCAGGCAAACAGGTAAGTTATTTTTTATATCTTAAAAAGATCTAAAAAAATCTAATAAAGTAATAAAAATGGACAAACATATCAATGTTGAAGGAATTATATTACCCAATGTACCCTTAACAAACTTTCAATTAATAAAAGCAGCAAAAAAATTAAAAATTAAAAATTTTAGAGGTGTATTTGTAAGAGATGAATTACCTAAAAATACACAAAACAAAGAATGTGGAATATTAAATACTGGAGATTCAAGTACGAATGGATTTCATTGGATTTGTTGGTATAAAGATGGAGAAGAAAAATTAAGTTTTGATTCTTATGCATTACCACCTCCAGTTGAACTTGTTCAATATTTACACAGTCCTGTTTATTATAATAGTAAAAGGATTCAGTTTGGAGACACTTCTTTTTGCGGACACTTGTGTCTTTATGTATTAAAAAAATTAAATGAAGGTGTTGATTTTCAAAGTATTGAAAACTCATTATATTGAATTAAAAAAAAATATAGTATATAAAAAAATGAGTATGAATATAGCCGGTAGTAATTCATTATATGGTTACACAACAGATGGATTAAATATCAACATTAATGTTGGCAATACAGCCACTACTGATGTTGATTTAAATTCACATAAATTGATCAATGTAGCTGATCCAACAGATGCACAAGATGCAGCTACAAAAAATTATGTTGATAATAATCAAACTTCTAGCAGTGCATGTCTAAAATTAGATGGAACTAATAGTATGAATGCAAATATTAATTTGAATTCAAATAAATTGATTAACGTAGTTGATCCTACAGATGCACAAGATGCAGCTACAAAGAATTATGTTGATAATAATCAGATTTCTAGTAGTATGTATCTAAGAACTGATGGTTATAATCCTGCAACAGCTAATATAAATTTAAATACAAATAAATTGATCAATGTAGCTAATCCTACTGATGCACAAGATGCAGTTACAAAGAGCTACGTTGATGATAAGCAAAATCAAAGTTTAGATATCATTCCCAATACAAGTTTAACATGTCTTGGATTAAAATCTCAAGCATTCTATGCAACTCCAGGATCATATACTATTTTTAGCTATAGTGGTAATTCAGGAATTCTAAGAAAACTGTGGATTGCATTTACAGGATCTACTATTGCACCTAATACTGTACCAGGTAACTTGTTTTTAAAAATATATGCTGACAATGTACTTTGCATCGGTAATGATTCTATTGTAACAGATGGTGTAGGTATTAATAATACAGCTTTAGCTTGTGATTTATTAATTGCGCCACTTGGTGGATCCTATTATGCAAACTCTTTACAAGGGTGTAATGTATTTAGTGCAAGTGCATTAGGAGGATATTTTACATTTGATCTTCCTTTTACATCAAGTTTGAATATACAATTATACAATAGAACAGGCAATTCAGTGACCTTTTGGTTACAACCTTTTATCACAAGAACTTCATCGTTACAACAAACATTAACTAGTATTAATCCGTTAATACCTCGATCCATCTCATCTATTAAGTTGTACTCAACAACATTTAGATATGTAAATACAACTTATGGTAGTGAATATATGCTCATGAATGTTATGGATAATGGAAACGGAGTGTATTTGAAATACATTAGAATGCATGTTATTGGAGGATCTGGAAACTGGTGGGAATCTAGAGTTCGCATCTATGATGGATATGGTGCTCCTACTAATACTAACTCTGTCATTCAACCTTGGACACCCTATAATAATAATGGATATACTACATTTTCTGGATATGATGTTAACAGTCAATGTATCTATGCTTCATCAGGTTTAGAAGATTTTTATCTCTCTTCATGGAATGGATCTAATGTAACCTCATTTAATAATGAAGTATCAGGATTGTTGAATCAATCAACTAGTACAATTGGTCCATCAACTACAATTTCATTTTATAGAAACTTTAATTCATCTGAAAGTATGCCTAGCGTTGGTATAGGTAGAAGAATGGTAGTGACACTCAACTCTGGTGATGCACAAGTTGGACAATCTGGAAGCTATGCTGCACTGATAGGACAATGTTTCTACTATGCTTAAGTAAATCTCAGCGCATGCGCATTAAAAAAATAAAAAAAAATTTGAAAATGAGTTAAATAATTTTCTTGTGTATATATAAAAGAATGAATCAAGAAAATAATATTGAAAATAATAAATTTTTAATAAAACCTTCAACTCAGGTATATTATATTACTGCAATATTAAAAAAGTATGGGTATAAGAATGATGAAAATAAAGTTGACTTTGCAACAAGCATAGGAAGAAATGATATTATTACTTTATTAATTCAATTAGGTAAAAAAAGTACAGAAGAAGTACTTAAATATTTAGATTCGTTAGGATATATAGGAGAAGAAGAATGTACAATTAATAATGCTGCTAGAAATGGTCACCTTGAAGTAATTATATATTTACATGAATTAGGGTATAAAGGAACAAAAGATGCAATTCATCGTGCTGCAGAAAATGGTCATCTTGAAGTATTAAAATATTTACATGAATTAGGGTATAAAGGAACAGAATCGACAATTATTTATGCTGCAGAAAATGGTCACCTTGAAGTAGTAAAATATTTACATTCTTTAGTATATAAAGTTTACAACAATGCAATTAATAAAGCTGCAGAAAATGGTCACCTTGAAGTAGTAAAATATTTACATTCAAAAGGATATAGATGCTCAAATTGGGTATTTTATTCTGCTGCAAAAAATGGTCATCTTGAAGTAGTAAAATATTTACATGAATTAGGGTATAAATGTGACAAATGGGTATTTTATTCTGCTGCAGAAAATGGTCATCTTGAAGTATTAAAATATTTACATGAATTAGGGTATAAAGGAACAAATTGGGTATTTAAAAATGTTGCAAAAAATGGTCATCTTGAAGTAGTAAAATATTTACATGAATTAGGATATAAATGTGATGAATGTGCGATTAATAATGCTGCAGAAAATAGTCATCTTGAAGTAGTAAAATATTTACGTTCTATTGGATATAAATAAGAAGCAAGAAAAATCACGTGACGTCATTTTAAGAATTTTTCGTAATATTTCATAACAAGAAATAAAAATTAACACTTATTTTAAAAAATTGATTTTTTTAAAATAAAAAATTATTTCTTGTTGAAATAATTTATATACAATATGGTTCAATGTTAACCCAATATTAATATTAATTTATGGTTGAAAATTTGGTTGAAAATAAAAAAGTTCTATGAACTTTCATTTTCTATCTACTTAAACACACGCTAAATAAAAAGTAAAAGCAAATAATCAAAACGCTAAAACTCAAGTTTCAATAAATTCAAAGGGTGCAGAAATAAAATTAGCAAGTTACTGAAACTCTCTAGAAAATCACACTACATACACTTTCTTTTACCAATAACCTTAACAATGTAAAAAATCAAGGGTGAATTAAGGGTTCCTGTAGCCAGAGGCACAAATAATTTTGGGGGCAATTTTGACTAAATAAAAAGTGATAGAATGTAGCATTGAATATTTCCGTCCTGCATTTAAAAAATTAAAATAATTATTTTAAAATGTTAACATTTTGCGGGTTTTTGTTTGGCAAATTGTTCAACAGTATCATCAAATGAGAGTTGTCACCTCACTTTCAATGCAAATCAAAGTAAGCATGTCAAGCCGCTTTTGATTAACTCTAGTATTTTATATTTTATTTTTTATACGCTTTAATTGCAAAAAACTACTTTCTCCTGTACAAGTTGCTATCATTTGGTAAATTCTAAAAGTTACTGCAACGTTCGGAAAAGTTTCTACTTAATCATCATTGAGCAAAATCAGCGATGGGCAAAGTGGGTTTCTTTAAAAAAACCCAATAAAATAGAACTTCTGGGTTTTTTGTTTTTACAATATAAGTTTTGAAAACTATTATGACATTTTTTGCTAAAATCTTAATATCTTAAACAATTTTGTAATGATATTCATTGAATTTTCTGGAAATCTCCATAATATGTTAGTCATGCAATCATTACATGCAGTCATTAATATTTGAATTTTTTTATTTTAATAATGATATCTAGCATTCAAAAATAAAACCCAAAAAACCCTTAAAAATCCAAAAAACCCAAAAACCCACTTTCTGAAATCATAGAATACCGCATATTGCTCAGGGCTGTGTTTTTCCAGCTCTGAGCAATATGCAGTACATTAACAACTCCTTGTTTTTGTATCATCAGAGTTCATTTTTGAGACTGTGTAAAACCATAATTGAGCCATTTTTTCATCTAAGTTGACTTTAATGTCATTGGAGTAATGTGCTGCAAAAGTATTACAATGTATGTATATTGTTCATGAACCTAAATTTGCTGGCCACATATGAATATGCGGCAGATCTGTGAGCCAATGCTTTAATTGATTGATAATAGCTATCAGCATATTAACTCAAAATTTATCTTTTGCAATCTAGAGAACTTCTTCAGAAGTACCTTCGTTGAACTGTTGCTTTTATTTTCTGGCTCGTTTGACTTCTTTTTTATATACTTCTCATTTAGATAACTCTTTTCCATATTTGTTAAATTTATCCAATTCTGACGAACATATCAACGACTAAACATGCGCAGACAATGAATGCAACAAATTAACAGCTTTATTCAAATCTATTGAAACTTTGCAGCACCGTGTCCCAAAAGACAGTCAAAACCCCGGTTTCCAACTCCCAAACACGTTTTACTAGTCTCTTGTTGGGTTTCACCTTTTGTAAGTTTATCAGTTGCAATGGTATCTAGAGCAGATTGAATATTCTTGTAACCATAGCTACAATTCTGCAAAGCACTTGTTGCATCATCATGTGCTGACTAACTTGTGTTTGAAAATTTTTAAGCACTTGTGTCTTGCCTTTGGATTGCGCTTTATTAGGATTGTCCATTGAAGAGTGCAGTAAACGCTGCAGCGAATTTTAACACTCAACTGAGTTAGCTCAAGACTTTTAGGGAGTTTTGGTAACTACTGTTGTGTAACATATATTATTACAGAAATTGTCTTGCTTTATTGTTTTTTCTTTCCGATGGCATATAATTTTAAATACTTCAAGTAAAAAAACGTGCTTTTTCAAAAAATGTGTTAACAAGATTTGGGGGCCAGAGAATTCGGGGACCAGAGATACGTCCCTCAATTGCCTCAGTTATAATTAGCCCTTGTAAATAGTTCATGGAAATGTATACAAGAAATTGTAATATCAAACCATCTTCCTCTTCCAGTAAATCTTTTGATTTAAAATTTAATGGAAATACGATTTCAGAAGATAAAACTGTATTAAGCATATTTAATAATTACTTTGTATTTATTCAACAAACACATTTAACAAAAGTTGTTTCCTCTATATGTATTTTTACAGACTATTCAATTGACCAAATTAATAATCATTTTTTACAAATCCAGTTAATGTAAATGAGGTATCGAAACTTATAAAAAATTTTATAAAATCTTATAAAAACAAATCTTATAAAAAAAAGATTTTGGTTCTATTTAAGAAAATTTGAAAAAAACATGAGGGTGGCAAAGGAACCATAGTTATTTACGATAAATCACTTATTTTTGTAAAATAACTTACTAAAAATTGAAATATAAGACAAAAGTATGAAAAAAACAGTTTTTCATTAATTTCTTTCAAAACCTTTTATTATATTTATTCTGGGGGTTTATTTAAGAGAATGTAAAAATAAACCTGATGGAAGCAAAGAAACTTTTTTTTACAATAAAACCCTATTTTTTTCAATATTCCCACATTTCTTTTTTAACTGGTTTTCCAAATTATCTCTGAGTCTCTCTTCAAAATGATGAACGATTCTTATGAAAATGGAACTTATCCTTATGTCTTTAAAATTACTAAAGTTATTCCACTTCATTAAAAAGGCCCTCTAATGGACAATACCAATTATCGTCTAATATTGCTTCTGTCAAACTTAAGTAAAATGTTACAAAAAGCCATGCATAGGAGAATAATTAACTTTCTACATCATTATCTTTATAAACACCTATATGGGTTATATCAATGTCTTTATAAACACCTATATGGGCTTCGCGAGCATTTCGCAACTCATGCTCTTATTAAAATTACTAAGGTGATATTAATAAAGATCTCAACAATAAAATTTTTGGTTGTGGTGTACTATTTGACCAACAGAAAGCAGAGCTGTTTTTAAGTCGCTTTGGAGCAACTTTCAAGTCAAGTCTCAAGTCACTGAGGTCAAGTCTCAAGTCAAGTCTCAAGTCATATAGTGACATGTCAAGTCAAGTCTCAAGTCAAGTCATATTACAATAAAAGATTCCCGTGCATGTGGTGGCTATCAGTAACGCGGCTAGGAGTTCGGAGGCCCCTTCCAAAACCCGTCATAAAAACCACAAAATTCATCTTACAAGAGGGTCATGGGGGAACCTTGCGATGGCTCTGGTAGCTGCATTCAAACAGTCACCTTACAGTTATAAAATACAGCATGATAATAGTTATAATTTTACTTTATTTACTAAAGTAGCTTTAAAAGTAAAATAAACCATCTGTAATAAAATAGCTAAGGAATCATAATACACAATACAGTGACATAATACTTCATAAGCTATTTAGCCAATTTATTAATGTTTTTATTCTATCATTCTTTTGAAAAAAAGATTACAAATGCTGATTTTCATAAAAAGTTATAGTAATATATCCGTGTTACATTTTTAAAACACTAACTGACAAACAGTGTCAGAATTTAAACTTGCACGCTTGGGTTCATAATCAGGCCACCCTGACTGAATACCCTTTCAACAGGAGCACTGCTTGCAGGTACCACAAAAGTATACATGACAGCACTTTGATAACTTTTGCCCATGCATTTTCCAAAATTGTAGACAATATATGTCTAGGGTATTGAAATTAAATGCAAACACTTCATTTACCAGTTTCTCATAGCAACAAAACTGAGTATCAAAACTTTTAACAGGTGGTTGTGATGTAGTTTCATTCTGAATGACAGATGTAAATCTACAATAAGAGTACAAAAATGATTTAGTTTTTGGCTTCTTAGAGGGTAGGTTTTCTGGTAAGACTTTTCCGTCCATGGCTACATTGGTATGGCTAAACTGCTTGTTGCAGAATTGACAAATTTTTAAAATAATATTTGTCTTTAAGTTGTCTGTTTGACCTGGATTGACATGACATAGCTTCTTAGTCCAAAAGAAAGAAAAATTAGGATCCAAAACTGTGGCAATAATTATATATCAAGTCATTAAATGTTAATTTCTTATCTATTGATGGGATAAGGTCAACATTTGCAAATATATCAGAAAATCTTTTTTGAAGACTGTTTTGCAATACCTGTTTCATACCGGACAGATAAACTGTATTAAATTGTTCTAAGTGACTATATAGCCGAACGATAGAGGGAACTACTAATGAAATTGTTATATTTTTTTCACCTTGAGTCATATCGGTGGCTTCAAGAAATAATTGCAATAAATCAATGAGCTCTCTAAGTTGCACGTATTCTCTTTCATTAGGTATCAGGTTAGGTATCAAAAATTTACTCCGCTCAAGCTAAAGCATCCAAAATATGCAAAGTGCATATTTTGGATGCTTTAGCTTGAGCGGAGTAAACTTTTGCCTCTTTAAGACCATCGCCTGGACCAGAAAAAAGACAGAAGAGGACTTAGAAAATGAAGACCAGGTCTTCATTTTCTAAGTCCTCTGCAAGTTTCTCTGCAGATGTATCACCGCCACCTTCGGTGTTACACCAAGGTAACCCCTCATTTTTTTTATCTGACCAAATATCAAGTGTTAGGGAAATGCTTGCATCTTGACATAAATTTTCAGTTAATTTTTCCTTTGCATCCGCATACGTTTTCTCTAAATAGGTTTTTACGGCAAAACGGCTTATAGTTGAGCACTGAGGATCAAGAACGTTATTGTATCGCCTAAAATGTTCACTTTCTATTATAGACACGGGTAGTGATGCACCAACTACTAGATGTTTCACAACGGCTGCCAAAATTCTTCGTTGCTTGGGGTGGGTGCGGCCGTATGTTGTCATAGAACTCTCTCCCAAAGCAACTACAAATAATAAATGCTATATCATTCTCATTCTATAAAGTAATATTCCTTAACGCCATGCTTTATACGCTAAGTTTAAAGCTTTATTTAAAAGCTTCGGGTTAGGTGGTAAGATGTAGTGTGACACTGCAACGTTTTGTCGTACAAGCTAATAAGAACTATAAGAACTGTTATGGAATGTCAGACCTTTAGTAGAATACTTGTCTACTAGAGGTAGACATAGAACGGACTCTAGGGTTTAATAAATTTTAAATATCTAACAAAATAAAAACAAATTAGTATAAGTAAATAACCTGCTCGAAAGTCTGAAATCTTAAATTGTTCTAGTGAAGCAGCCGTTGGTCTTGTCTAAATAAACTTTTGATATAATTCATATTTTCCTGAATGTGTTTTTAAATGGCGAATGAAGTTGCTTGTAGTCGCAACTCCATCGGTAATTAAAGCTTGACAAAATATACATCGTGCCGATCTAGTTTTTTCTTTTTTTTTCTCAAACTCCGTATAACCAAAATTAATCATTCCAGGTACTGCAGGCGTTTTTTGAATTTTTATAGCACTCATAATTTTAAGATAACTTATGAAACTTTACAAATCACCGAAATTAGTAGCAAAAACAATTTTAAATACTTAAAATTAGAACAGCAGTGGAAAGCCTTCCGGAATGGCGGACGCTTTTTTATAATGAATTTTATAAATAAATTACATGAAAAAATAATAATAATAAAAGATAATTTTGAAAGTAAAAATAAATAAGAGAAAAATGAAGATTGGTAAGGAAAGAAAAAGAAAGAATTAAAAAAAATTTATATAAGAAATTAAAATCACCCAACACTTATAAAAAATAAATTTCATGAGTTAAAGAAAAAATGAATCAATTAGAACGCACACAAAAAAGTTGGAATTTTTTGAAAACGAAAGAGCCTAAATGCGATATTTTTCTTCGGATCTCGCTTAGACTACAAACCAATTAAACGTAAGTTAAAATAAAGACATTCGAAAATAAAAAATAGTTTAAAAACAGTTGAATTAAAATAGAAGATAAATTGCTCCATTTTTGAAGAGACGGAAAATAATAATTTTAAAGTCGCTAAGCCGAAATTAGCAAGTCTCGAGTCAAGTCGCTAGTCTCAGGCTAAAACCCAAGTCGAGTCTCGAGTCGAGTCACTGGTGTGACTTAAGTCGGACTCGAGTTCGAGTCGGTTGACTCGAGTCTCCAGCTCTATCAGAAAGTATTTGACACTGTTGATCATTCTATCTTCCTAAGTAAACTGGAACAAAATGGTATTAGTAGAGCTGTCCTCCAATGGTTTACTTAATTCCTTAATGACCGACTTCAATTTGTCTCAAATTAATAGTAACACATCTTTTTTAGAAAATTGCACTACAGGTGCACATCAAGACTCAGTATTTGGGTCAATTCTTTTCCTTGTTTTCCTTAATGATCATAATTTATCGGTGAAATGTACAATTTCTTACCATTTTAATGATGACACCAATTTGCTTGTAATCAACAAATCGTTAAAAGTATAAACAAATATAAAAACAACGATCATTCAAATTAGGTTCAAAGATTTTGGTATAACTAAATGTAACTAAAAAAATATTCACTAGTAAAATTGAAATTACCACATCAAGGCAAATTAAAATAAACAAATACCTAAATCAAAATTGATTTAAATTTATCTTTTTTACAACACTTTAAGAACTTAGTAGTAAAACTATTTAGATAAAACGGGGTGTTAACTAAAATGCGTCACTGTGTTAATATTGAATCTCTTATTAATGTATACCATGCCATTTTTAAATCAAATTTTAGATAAGCATGTCAGGTTTAAGGACAAATCTGCTTCCAAAAATATTTAAGATTGTTCAACTTACAAAAGACTTTAGGCTTTAGAAATAATATATTTTCAGCACTATCATTCTAACCCTAATCATTTTTACTCCTATCAAAAATAATTAAAATCGATCATAAACAAATATTAGCTACTTAGCTTATTTCAAATTTTTCTACTGTCAGAGAAAGCCGTTGTTATAAACTTCGATCTGCTAATAACTATAATCTACATACCAATTTATTAAGTTTCATATCAAAATAATGAGTAAAAAACCTCTTGCGTAATATAATTTGAGTAATGTTGACTTGCATCGCAGAAAATACTTTTAGAAACTTCTTGGCGGACATAGCAAATTTCATTTTGAAAAAGGATTCTTGAACTTGCACGGATACGTTTAAAGTTCACTGTTAGCGAATTTCACTTCAAGAGTTTTATGCCCATAATTTATATTTCGTTTTATATACTTTTAATTAATATATTTTAAAATAGCGTAGGAAATACGATAAGGAAGTTGTTGCAAAATTAAAAAAAATTTCTTTACGGTATTTCGTACGGTTTGCAGTAGTCCCTGTCCGGTTGGATAGTACAAGGAACATAAACAACAACAACGTGTTTTAATGTTTCTCAAAACAAAACAGAAATATCAATATGTCATAACTTTACATTTTATTCTCAAAGACTTTGTAATGACTTTTTATTAGAATTGAAAAATGGCTCCAATAACATTGAAAAAGAGTATTATTGATGATTACGCTGAAGAGCTCATTTTTCAAACTTTAAATCTAAAGGTAATCTTAACAAATTAATCAATACATAAAAAAAAAAAAAAAACTGTTTAATCTTATAGCAAGTTATTAGTTATAAGAATGTATATTTCTTTATGCATCAATAGTAAGTTTTTCATTATATATATATATATATATATATATATATATATATATATATATATATATATATATATATATATATA
>NC_061167.1:5973862-6076362 GCF_022113875.1 Hydra vulgaris | reverse complement strand
TCTTAGGTTATTTTTTCATTTTACTGCATTCAAAACAAGTTGTTCTGATAAAAATAAATCAAATTTCGCAACCAGTTAAAGGAATCTAAGGAAATTTCCATTACTTTGTTCTCCAAACATTTTGTTCAAACTACTAAATGGTCAATCAAAGTGCACATTTAAAATCACACATTTAAAAACATTCTCTAATATTGCAGCTCTTTTTTTGATTCTTTTTTGAGTTTGTTGTTCGATGTGCTGTCATTTCATATTATTAAATAAGCCATTAAGGCTTCTTTGTGTTCTGAAGAATTTTCGTGGCTTTTTAACAGTGAAACAGCATTTTTTCCAGTCTCTCAAACCAGTTGTAGCAAGAAAAAAACAGGAAATCTTAAGAACCTTGCATATATAGCAGTAAAGATTTTCTTTTGGTGGCAAGTAAATCAACCAATTACGATCATATTTTTTAACATTGGCTCCTTGGCCTTTGAATAAAGACTCTTAACATAAGCGATCTTGATCCTTGTTAAACTGTTTTGACTCATGAAAATCATTATCAAAGTTCTGAACAGTTTTTGATCCTTTTGAAGTTCCAAATAAAATATTGTCTTCTGAAAGATGTTTCCATAAGCCACTTTCATCTTTTCTGTTGATTTTTAAGTTACAGCTATCAGTAATCAATTCATGAGAATGCGTGAATTCTTGCAATTGATGATCATTTTCTAAAACTGATTGTTCTGTTTCAATAGAGTGATTTATGTACTTTCGAATTTCACTAAAAAGCCATCACATTTCTGAATTTTTTTAAACTCTTGTCAGCTTTTGTCAGCTTTTTTCTTACACTTTTGAAATCTACTTTTGTGTAATCTATTCATTTTCTAAATTAAATTAAATAACTAAATTAACAGGCTCGGTTGGCATACGATTGCACTCTATTCCTGACCACGCATGTAATATTTAGTTGCCATAACTTGACCACAGCTTGTTTATATGTTTGAGAATATTCAAGTTTATGTTGGTTAATATCTATATCCACACAACAATTAGTTTTTAAAATACACACTAAAAGTATTAACTTCATAACTTTATTCGTTACCTAGCAGATTTAACTATTTTTCAATGGAATTTTGGGGTCCTAAAAAATTGCGGGGCCCTAGGCCACGTTCTAGTTGTCCTATAGGTAAATCCAGAACTGCTCACTAGCCTTGTTTCTTCCCCTTGAATGATACTTTAGTATTTTGAAAAATCTATAATCTGCATATATTTTATATATAACTAAAATTTTAAAATTAAAATTTTAAAATTAAAATTGTTTAAAAATAGCTTTATATAAGAAAAAAAAATGCTATCTGATTATTATTAATTGGCATTTTATATGTAAAAAATAAAAAATTGCTATAAATTAACCAAATTTTAATAATAAAGATTTGTTCCAAACTTTAGCAAAAAACCAAAAACCCGGTTGTTTTGGATATATGCTCAAAAACCTGGGTTTTTGCCAAGCCTGGAATCCTTATAATAAATTTTTTAGAAAAATTCAAAAAAAAATTCAGCTTTTGCTATTTTTTTGTGGTTGACTTTCTACTTCTGTTTTTAATATTTTAAAAATATTAAAAAACTTAAAGACTAGAAATCTTTGCAGCATAGGAATACACGTTGTGTTTAACTAAAAATAAATTTTATCTGGTTTAAAAACTTGCTTTTGATTTTAAACTGAATTTACCTAATAAAGTAAATTTTTTTGCAACAAACTACATAAAAAAACAAATTAGTAACTTATTAAATCATAAACTATAAATCAAAATCAATGAACATCTTTAGAAATCTCGCAGTAGTATTTTTTATAAAAAGTTGCTTTTACTCATGATTGCTTTTGTGCTTGTCTTTAATGAAGTCAACGATAAATTATCTTTTAGAAATTTTCATTAAGTAAGATTGACTGCTCAGTTGTCATAGAAAAAATAGTGATTACATATTTTATTGATGAAATAAAAAGAAAAATATTTACCATGGATTCTACTGTAATAATAATTATGATTTCAATTTAACAATTGATTGTTTGAATCACTTTTATTGAAATTGAAGTAAAAGGCTAAATATTTACTTTGAAAAAAGTAATAAGTAATTCAAAATCAGCATAAAAAATTAATAAAGAAAGAGTGGTTTAACTACAAAAAATCCAATAAAAATTAATTTTGAACCCCCTTCTTATTTTAATTTTTTACTATTTCTTTTATTTTCACAATATTTCTTATCTATGATTAAAATGAAATTTGTTCTAAAGAAAATACTTTTTCTTAAATATAATTTGTAGTACAATTTTATTTTAATGAATAAATTAACCTAAAGTTTATATATTAAATTTTTTTACTACATTATTAAAGATTGTTTTTTATAATCACATTTAATTATTATTCCGTCAAAAAAGCAAAAGATTAAACTTGAAATATTTTTTTTTAACAGGTAATAATTATTTATTACTAATTCAATAAATTTTTGAGCTAAGCAACTTCATAGCAAAAATCAATCAAATCAAAGTTTAGCTTGATTGGTAAAATTCAAAATAAAAATATAAAAAGAAATATATTTATCATAATGTTTTAGCATCCAGGTTTCTACATTTGAAAAATATCAGCTTGATTGATGAATTGGGTTAAAAGTTACGATTGAATCAAATAGATCAAAATTTAAAAAGTTTAAGAATTTGGAGCTAAAATAAGATTTTTAAAATTTTTAACAGACCATAACTTTGTAAAGAAAATAGGAGATCTTCTGATTTATCGTACAGTAATAGTTTTTCACCCAAATAATCCATATTTGCAGTTGTTTTTGGATGATTTTAAACAGTTATCAGATTATTTTATCTTATGGTTGCTAAAGAATGCAATTTTTAGAAAAATTTGAAAACTTTTTTGTGCTCCAGTTCAATACCTAAAGACTGATAGTGCAAATTTTTGGTATTTTTTTTGTACTTAAAGTAACCACTGGTGATAAAATTCAACTCATGCCGCAGTTTGTTAAAATACCATTTTTTTAAAAAATATGATAAATTAAATTTTCTTTGTAAACATAGAAAATAGTATAAGCAGTTAAATTAAATTAGGAATATTTTTACTGTGAATTTTTTATATAAAGACAATTAAAAAAAAAAAAAAGTTAGAGACTTATACTTATGACATTATTAAGTCTAATGACTTTCTAATTTTTCTCTGATTGAATCAGATTATTCATGATGAATGAATTCATGTAATCAGTTTTCCAATAAATGATATAATTACTCAAACTAGTGCATTAATGTTGATCGTAGTGGAATACACTTGGTTTGCGTCTGTTCTTACCATCGAAATGGTAAGTTGGTTTTCACTGCTCAATCTAACGGCCAATTGATATTTCATAAAAATTTGATAAAACTGTGTAAAAATGTGTTTGTAAAATAGATAGTCAAAGGATGCTGTTTCATCTCTGTTCTAACTGTCCTGATAAAGTAAATATAAAGACTTATTTGGAAAATGTTTTAGAAAAGTATGATTTAATCATAATTTGATATCAATATAGGATGTCAACTGACCGAATTAAACTTGTCACAGACCAAGCAAGCATTATTAAATTTATTGAAACTCAGAATAAAGCTTTGTATGACCTTAATCAATGCCACTTAGTTTCCTAAGGCACTTTTCTTATTCTTAAGGATTTTGCAGAGATTGTTTCTTTGTGTGTGAATATTAAAAAAAAATTGTAAATTACTTTAAAGAATGTTTAGTGAATAGCAATAAAGTTTATTATTTCTCTGCTGCATATTCTGCTCTTAAAAACTATAAATCTATGCTACCATAAAGAAGGTCTCCATAATAATGAGTATTTTTTACAACCAGCTTTAGGCAATCCTCTTGTGGTATAGTTATCGAACAACAGTAATATATTATAGGTGGTATGGTTACAAGGTAAAAAGCAAGAACAAGTTTACAAAGTACTTGAAAACCAAATATTGAGAGTTGTTATGCTTAAAGCAACCCATGAACTCTAAAGAATTTTAGGTCTAAAAAAGAGTGTAGACCTAAAATCCTTCCGATTTACAATACTGTTATAGTGTCATACTTACTCGACATTAGTTCAGCAAAATTTTCCTTTTGATTTTTTGCATCCTGTTAAAAAAGAGTAAATGATTAATTGGTTATAAATTTCTTTAAACAACTGTTCTGTTAGACATATTACTTGTTTAAAGTTTTTTTTGTGTAACACTTTATTGTTTCTTATTTTTAGTCACTTTAAAAAAAAATTAAATTTTTTTAAATTTTGAAAAAATGTTAAATATACTTTTTAAATAATGCTTTTTTAAATATGTTTTTTTTCCAAATGTGTTTAGCATAATATATGTCTAACATTATTGAGTTTATCATAATAATCAATGTGACAACATCAAGATTAGGGAGAATATATAAGATTAAAGTGGATGATTATAATACTTTATTTGTTGAGTTTTGAAATTTAAAATTTTTTTTTATTTTTCTAAAATATTCTTTAAAAATGTTCTTTTTTTGCCTATTAGTTTATTTTCCTTAGTTAACAAGTTTGGCAAAATTAAAATTCATGTTTTATAAAGTAACAAATCTAACTAAATAAAGAACATGTTTTTATATTTGTTTTAGAAAAGAAAACCAATTCTTTGTAATAACTCTTACTAAACTAATCAGGACATCATCTTAAAAAATTCAACTCAGTCCAATAAAATGATTCTTAGTAATTGTATACATTTTAGGTGTCTTTTAAATGTTTTAAATTGTTTATAATTAGATGCCTCAAAATGTGCAAATGAGCTTATTTTCAGTTTTTAATTTTTTTTAATTTCATGCAAAGTTAAAAATAAGGCCAAAACTGTTTTTTTAAATGGCAGATTTTTGTTGGTTTATAGCTAAGGTAAAGTATTTATCTTTGTTTGGAATAAGATAAAAAAATTAATGGGTGTCTTTTTGCTTTGTTCCTATTATTTTGTGTAGTTTATGATGTTATGGTTATAGGTAATTCCATATCAAATGATCCAGGTTTTGTAATTGTAACACTTAAATTTCAACATTTCAAGTCACATAACTTTCAAAATATTTGACTTTTTTACTTAATAATTTGTAACTGGCTATTTTTGGGGATGATGAATCCAATGAAATGATCAGAAGTGTAAAAAATTATTAATAAGTAAATTATCAATTTAAATAGATTAAGACAATTTTTTATATACCTATTTTTAATGCTCAAGAAACCCATTTAGCCAATGATATCAAAAGAAATATATTACACATTATTCTATATTCATTGATCTTTCAAAAAATATAAAGATTATTCTGCAAGTATATTGATTTCCATATACTTGGGGAATGGTCCACACTTTTTTGTAACGGAATATTGCAATTGATTTTTAACTACCTTCCAGACTAGCAGAAGCCCTGAAAATTTAGGAATTTTTGTAGTGCATATGACTGTTCATGTTAAAATTGTTTTTAGGGCCCATGACAATATGGTGATGGGGGGACTAACGCAAGTGGCCCACTTTTTTGTAGTGGAGCCCTGTGATAAATTTTTCACTACTTTCCAGACAAACTGGAGCTCTGAAACTTTCAGCATTTGTGTAGCCCTGATGAATGTGTGTTAAAATGGCCCGAGGCCCTGGGGCTATGCCTTACTTAATTTTCAAAAAACAACGTTTTTTTTTTTGCTTTTTTTAATAATATAAAGATAACTTTGAAAATAATGTCTTCAAAAAATTTTTGAGTTTGTACTTGTTCTGCTTTTATTTAATTATTTACAAAGTAAAATACAAAAATATAAATTGTCAGTTATATAGTATAAGATTGTGTTAAAATTTGCTCAGATATGTCAATGGTCAAAGTATACATACATCCAGTTGTTGTTACAGGTGCATCATTGATGCAAATTATGTTGGTAATCAGAATTCATCTGCTCTAGATGGCCAGAAAAGTATTTTCAGAAGAACCATGCAGGTGCATAAATGTTACCATAACATCTTGCTCAATATTGTTGGTTGCTTTTTTACCAGTTTTTTTTTTTTAATAATTTTATCTAGTATTTATTCAAAGCATTCTTTTCACTATTTTTATTTTAATTTAAATATCAGAAAAAATGAACTTTTTAAAATGCGCAGGCTAACTAAAAGATGACCATCCTGCCAATGCTTTTTTGTGCGCTGGTATTAAATTTCAATTATATCAGAGTTAATCAGAGTTTTGAGAACATTGTATAAATGTTACCTTAACATCTTGCTCAATTTTATTTATCATATTAATCCAATAAAAAGTGTCATATTTAC
Source organism: Hydra vulgaris (assembly GCF_022113875.1). Lineage (NCBI taxonomy): Eukaryota > Metazoa > Cnidaria > Hydrozoa > Anthoathecata > Hydridae > Hydra > Hydra vulgaris. The sequence continues at coordinate 6,070,067 of NC_061167.1, read as the reverse complement.
GCAGGATGAATTCACTAAATTCTAATGTATTGATTTGAATTTGCTGATTCTGTTGAGTACTTTGAATACCAGAAAAAAAAAACATGCCTGTTTTACTAAAATTTTCACTTGTTCATTAAAAACTAACAGTATCATAGATTCTGGGTTAAATTGATGATAGTTCCTAGTTCCAGGAACTTTTTTACTTAGCTCTAAACTTTTTTTTAAAAGTGGTTTGCAATTCTATCAATCTTTCATTTTTGATCTTGAAAAAATAAATCTTTTTAATTTAATATCTGGTCATTTATGGGCCTTTGTAGACTTGCATTAACAGTTAATCGTTTTACAGTGCCACCAATACCATCACATGGTGACTTACCATGGCTTGTAGCAAAAAACGTCAATTCTGCATCAAGGGCAAAATCATCTTTATGGAAACAGTGTACTGTGCAGCACAACAACAAATTAAAGTTCTTTGAAATATTAGGATGATTTTCTTTCAAATAAATAACTATTTGTGTCTGAACTTCGTGCACAAAACCAATGTCATGCTCATTATCTTCTGACATAAAGCAAAATGATTTTTCTTTAATTGAGGGCAACAGGGCGTAACTTGCATTGACTTTAGCTAACTTTGAATTCCATTTTATTTGTATTTGGAAAAAGCTGATTACATATATTTGTAATTGTATTTGGAAATCTGGAATTAACAATTTTGTATTTGATCAAATACATTTGATCCCAACCCTGGTGAGGAGTATACAAACATTGAATAAAATTGGTAGAAAATGCAAGAGGTGCAGCTGCATATATATGTATAAATATATATATATATATATATATATATATATATATATATATATATATATATATATATATATATATATATATATATATATATATATATATATATGTATATATATATATATATATATATATATATATATATATATATATATATATATATATATATATATATATATATATATATATATATATATATATATATATATCTGTGTGTGTGTGTGTGTATATACTTGAATTTTATAAGTATATATATATATATATATATATATATATATATATATATATATATATATATATATTCTTTTCTTTCATTATTCTTTGGTTTGTTTTCTAAAAAAGCCCTAAGCTGTAAGGCTAAGCAAAATATATATACAGGGACAAACCTAGACCTGTTTTAGTACCACGCCCAAAAATTACCTAATTTTTTAGTTTTTCTTTTGCTTTTTTATTAAGAATTGAAAAAAAAATTTCATTTTTTAATGCAGTAGTATATAAATATTTTAAAGTTTATTTTAGCTACCTCACTTTTTCTTCAGGACTATAAAATGAATGAAAGAAAATGCTTTTTATACGTAATTGCAAGATGAAACTGTTCTTTGGTTACTAACTAAACGTTAGTTTTAAAAAAATGAATGTTGTTATGAAACTTAATTTTAAAAACTTGATCCAAAATTTTATAACATTTATATGTTTTTTTGTTTTTTTCAATATTCTTTTCAACTTTTAAAATAATAATAAACAATAACTCAATAAAAGTTCTATTAAAATCTGTTTAAAATAACCCATAGTAAATGTAACGTATTATTAAACATAATTTACAAAGTTATACTTTACGTTTCAAAAAAATGTAATATATTTTTAAAAATAGAATATATTTTTTTAAATATAGTATGCTTTTTAATCAAAAAAATGTAACATTTTTAAAATTATGTTTACCGTAACATCTCTTCTTTAATTGTATTTAATTTAAAAGCCTAAAAATCACTTTAAAAATTATTAACATTTAGTAAAAGTTAAATGAACAGATTTGCTAATATTTTAATCAAAAAATTAAAATTGAAATAATAGTAAATACATTTAAATGCTTATATTTTTTATTCAAATAGTTATTCGAATACAAGATGTAAAACTGTTTTGTTAATTTTACAAATATTGTGCAATTTAATATATGTAAATATATTATGTAATGTAAATATTGATTAAAAATTGTTTAAGGTATTTAAATATTTAATTCACCTTTTCACTTTTCATTTTTCAAATTTCATTCGTAAACCATTATGGGATAATTGGGGCGCAAACAATAAAATAGACAACATTGTCAAAAGAATTTTAAACAATACTGTTAATTAAGTCTGATTTTTTCATCTGATAGAAGAAAAAAAAATTTATTGATGGAATTAAAAGTTGGAATGTTGTTAAACTGAAAGAATTCCAGCAAACAATGAGTATTCCTCTTGGTGAAAATCCTTTTAAAAAATTATTAAAAAACATTTATTATGCCAATAAACTTAAATTACAAAAAAAATTTTACAAAAAAAAAATCAAATCCAGATTTTTTCAAAAATTAAAATTAAAGTTGGGTATCCAGCTTTCCCATCCATTTGAAATTGGAAATTGGTTGTTAGAAAAAGAAGTGGAAATAAAATTATAACCAACCACAAAGTATTAGGACATTAAAACTTATATTCTCACTCACAGCTCTAAAGCTTTGAAATAAGGACATTCTCTTTATGCTTCAGATTATGTAACTTCAGTAGCTTTTATAACAGTTTATCAGACAGTTTATCAGCTGTAAATTTTTTTTATTTAAATAGAATTGTAATCCCTTAAACAAGAATAAGTGATGATTTATATGAATCATGGGTATGTTTAAATAAAAACGAAAGTATATTAACTGCAGAATGCAATTGTGTAGCCGGTTATGGAGACAGCTGCAAACATTAATTTGCTTTGTTATTGTTTGTGGAAGAGCATGTGCTATTAGGAGAAAATGTAACTTGAACATCACTAAAACAAAAGTGGACTAAACTCAGAAAAGAAAATTATACGAGTCAGATAAATTACAAAATATTTTCATTAAAAAAGTCAATTCGAGCTTAGAATATAATAATCTAAAACTCAGTCAATTTTTATACGATCCTCATCCTTGTTATTAAAACCAGTCACAGTTTACAAAGGAAGATAGGGAAGCAATTGCAGGAGCTAGATATGTAAAAAGTGCTGTGTTTTGTATTAAGTCAGATATACAATCAGAATACTTTATGAAAAAATTACATTGCAAATAAATTAAATTGCAATCTAAATGTTTACTTTGGAATTCATATAGAGTTGGAACAATATTCTATCTATTGCTAATGCTGTCATAATAATGCTGTAAGATAATGCATAAGAAAATAATGCAATTCAATTCAATGGGATAATATTTTTCTGTCTTATGCTCGAAAAAGATTCCAGTGAATAGAAAAAGGCTCATAAAAACTTTACATCTTACTAAACTGGGCTAATAGTATTAGTCAAACACCTTATCTTGCAATAAGCCCAGGTGGGTATAACAAGTTGTAAATGTTGTGGGTTTGGTTTGCTTGAAATTAAATGTCTATGGATATTATTATTATTATTATGGATATTATTATTATATATATATATATATATATATATATATAATAATAATATCTTATATATATATATATATAATAATAATATATTATTATTATTATTATTATTATTATTATTATAAATTATATCTATAATTTATAATAATAATAATAATAATAATAATAATAATATCCATAGACATTTAATTTCAAGCAAACCAAACCCACAACATTTACAACTTGTTATATTATTATTATTATTATTATTATTATATCTATAAATTATTACATTAAATTATTCACTTTTATACTCAAATTCTTGGTTGTTGAAATAGTTCTTAAAATTCCTGCATTCTATTATAGTATGAAAATATAAAACATTTTTTATAAGCAGTAAAAGCATTTATAGCTTTTTGTCAAATTTTTTATCAAATAAGTAATGTTTTTAATAAATAAATGAATAAAAAAAAAACTGTGTAAAAACTTGAAGACAACCGTCGTCTAAAGAATTTAATCACAGTGCAATAAATGATGCTTGTTATGAATTTTTAACAAGCATCATTTATTAATAATTTTATGAATTTTTATCATAATTCAATTTGTGGTTTATTTTATTAGGTTCCATCGTTTTCTGGATGTGAATCCTTTAGATATTACCAGAAATATATCTGGGTAAGTTAATTTCCATATTGAACTTTGGTAAACACATATACACACACATGCATACACACATACCGGACTGTTTTTGAGACCTGCTTGTCCAACAATTATTTTTTATATATTTATATATATATATGTGTATATATATATGTATGTATATATATATATATATATATATATATATATACATACATATATATATATATATATAATATATATATATATATATATATATATATATATATATATATATATATATATATATATATATATATATATATATATATATATATATATATATATATATATATATATACTCTTGCATGTCTCTTGCGTAGCATCAAAAAATATTTCCCATAAACTGTAGTTTTAAAGAGCGCGTTAATAAACCAGACCAGAAAAAGTTTTAAAAATTAAATTTTTTTTTTTAATTGATAGACTGCCTGGCCAAACCAAACCCTCAGTCGATGTAGCAGCACTCTCTTGCGAGTCAGGCTATTTGTCAGTCGTTGTAGCAGCACTCCCTTGCGAGTCAGGCTATTTGTCAGTCGATGTAGCAGCATTCCCTTGCGAGTCAGGCTATTTGTCAGTCGATGTAGCAGCACTCCGTTGCGAGTCAGGCTATTTGTCAGTCGATGTAGCAGCACTCCGTTGCGAGTCAGGCTATTTGTCAGTCGATGTAGCAGCACTCCGTTGCGAGTCAGGCTATAAGATAGTCGATGTAGCAACATTTACGCATGTTTAAAAAATGTTTTTTATTAAATCAATAACAAAAACACCACTAATTAAAAAAAACTTTCTAGTCGTTATAATTGCGGTTTTTTAAAAATTTTTTAAAAAACAATTAAATTTAATGTACTTCCGCATAAATTAATTGCTTTGACATTTCGATGACAATCAAAAACAGCTTAAGAGACGAGGTAATTAAAATTGTAGTCGTAAGAGACTTTTTTTACATTAAAATGCTCTTAAAGCGACACTATATGAGTATATATATATATATATATATATATATCTTTATATTTGTGTTTGTGTGTGCATCTAACAATATTAAACTTTCTCATTTTTTTTTAATGCTTTTTTTTTTTTTAATTTTATTTTTAATTTTTATCATCTTTTTTGTTATAGTTTTATTTCTTTTTGTTTTAAATATTTACCGTAGCTACTATTTTTAATTTTACTATTATTATTCATATTTTATTATTTTCAATTTAAATAAATGTGTTTTCAATTTAAACAAATATGTTTTTGTTAGATGTTAGGTTTTATCAGTCAATTGTTGGTAACTAACTTATATGTATATTTAGCTATTGTGTTTATAAAAACAAGTGACTTATTGTTTCATTATTTTTTTAATTTAATTCATATTATAATTGTTATTGTTTGTTTTATTATTATTGTGGTTCTTATGTTTATTACTATAAATATTATTTTTATTATTATAATTGTTATTCTTATAAATATTACCAATTATATATATAAAGATCTATATTTTTTGCGTTTACTTGATATTAGTAGAATTACTGTTTGTAAATATCCATGAAATTATTTCAGAATATATATATGTATGATGATATGATATTATATGATATAATTGACTGCAAAAAAAAAATAATTGTACTGTTCAAAAATAATGTCAAATTGATCAAGTTCCATGGAAATTAGTATTGAGTGGAGCCTCCTTTGGCCTTGATGACCTCAGCTAGACAATTTGGCATTTTGTTGCTCAAATTTTAGGTCTCTTTTGTTGTTATATAATTCTATGCGCTCATTACAGCTTTTTTCAAGTTGTCTTTACATCTAAATGCTCCGTTGCCATTTTTTTTTGTCCAAAATATACCACAAATTTTCTATTAGATTCGAGTCCTGACTTTGAGATGGCCTTTGATGAAGTTTAAATTGCTAATGAAGTTTAAATTGCTACTGAAGCAAAAAGAATTAGAGTTAATAAACCATCATCTAAAACCTTTTCTTTATATCTAATAACTTGCTTTATATTTTTTGTTTCGTTGTGACCTCAGGCGCAATGCTTGTTCATCCGCGAGTTATTTTGTATTTATGTTTGTGTTTAATAACCAGAAACTTCTTATATGTTTAATACATAATTAGTTTTATTAACTTTGATGATTATCAATAAATTTATTGATAACGCAATTGTTTTTGTAAGTTTTTGTTTACAAAGTAAATCATAAAAATTGCTTTAAAAGATTACATCATAATAAAATACAGATACACAAAGTTACAATTACTATAAAAATACATATTTTATAAATAAAAAATAGAATATATTAATAAAATCTATAATTTATAATAAACTTTCGAAATTTTGATAATTTAAAAAATATATATTATAAAACATTTATTTTTGTAAACAAATAATAATAGTTTATGGATAAAAGATTTATGGCTTTGCAGATGTGGCTCTGAGAATTAGCCATAGTATTAAAGTTCGTTTGATAATATATTCCTAAAACAATGTATACTAGAAATCTCAAAACGTTTCAAATTATGAATAATACAATTTTTAAAACATTTTAACATATTTTTTGAACCAATAAAATTAGCTTGTACATAGATTTGGCAGGTTTTTAATGTTAGCGAATATTTTATTTATTCATCCAAACCAAGATGTTTTGAGAACATTCAAATTTATTATGTTTCCATGTTAATCTCCAATTTTATATATATATATATATATATATATATATATATATATATATATATATATATATATATATATATATATATATATATATATATATATATATATATATATATATATATATATATATATTCCTCTGTTGGGAATGGCTAAAATTTCTCAAGCTCACATTTGTGCAGCATGCTATTCATTTATCATATATATATAAAGGGTGTTTTAAGGTATAGATTCATTTATCATATATATATAAAGGGTTTTTTAAGGTATAGATTCATTTATCATATATATATAAAGGGTTTTTTAAGGTATAGATTCATTTATCATATATATATAAAGGGTTTTTTAAGGTATAGAACTTTAAATTGCAATAAAACAACGATGGATTATTCGATTGACAATGATTTTTTTTTATCAGAAAGATAATCTTGTGGCATTACATTTTAAATATAATTTCTGGCATATGACCGCCACGGCTGGCTCGGATGTAGTCCAATCTGGACGTCCAATTTTTGATGACTTTTTCCAACATTTGTGGCCGCATATCGGCAATAACACGGCGAATGTTGTCTTCCAAATGGTCAAGCGTTTGTGGCTTATCCGCATAGACCAATGACTTTACATAATAATGACTTTACAGCCCCAAAGAAAGTAGTCTAGTGGTGTTAAATCACAAGATCTTGGAGGCCAATTCACAGGTCCAAAACGTGAAATTAGGTGGTCACCAAACATGTCTTTCAATAAATCGATTGTGGCACAAGCTGTGTGACATGTTGCGCCGTCTTGTTGAAACCACTGCTCCTTATCTTGTTTGACATCATGGTTGTTCAATTCAGGAATGAAAAAGTTTGTAATTATGGCTCTATACTTATCACCATTGACTGTAACGTTCTGGCCATCATCATTTTTGAAGAAGTACGGACCAATGATTCCACCAGCCCATAAAGCGCACCAAACAGTCAGTTTTTCTGGATGTAACAGTGTTTTGACTACACTTGAGGATTATCTTCACTCCAAATGCGGCAGTTTTGTTTGTTGACGTAACCATTCAACCAGAAGTGCGCTTCATTGCTAAAGAAAATTCGCTTATGAAAATCAGGAACAACGGCAATCTCGTTTTGGGCCCATTCGACGAATCTACGCCTTGCTTGATGATCGTTTGGCTTCAATTCTTGCACGAGTTTGATTTTGTAAGCACGCATACCAAGATCCTTCCGCAAAATCTTCCATACAGTGGATGGACACAGATCCAATTCCTGTGCTCGATGGTGGATGGACTCATTCGGGTCTTCCGCAATGCTACGCTCTACAGTAGTAATAGCTTCTTCTAAACGTACCGTACGGCGTCTCTGGGGATGCGAGTTATCAATAAGAGTAAGCGTGGTGCAAAAATGTTCCATGGTTAATCAAATTAACTGCTCTGATAGACGATTTTGTTGAGGATAAAATGGACGTAGTGCGCGATACGTATTCCGCACAGAACCATTATTTTCGAAATAAAATTGAACTATTTGCAAGCGTTGTTCAGGCGTGAGTCTATTCATAATGAATTGCCAAACCAAACTGAGAATAAATCACTTGTCACCTGTTAAATCGGTCACCATCTTGAACAGTAATGCCAACTTAAAGTTCTATACCTCTAAAAAAAACACCCTTTATATATATATATATATATATATATATATATATATATATATATATATATATATATATATATATATATATATATATATATATATATATATATATATATATGTATATATATATATATATATGTGTATATATATATATATATATATATATATATATATATATATATATATATATATATATATATATATATTTATATATACACACACATACACACACACAAAAAAGTATAAATCTAAAACACACAAAAATGTATAAATAAAATTATAATAAATTTGGCAAGACAATTGAAAATGATTCTGAAACTTTATTATTTTTTATTAATAAAAATAAAAGCAATTGATGATGAATTTGAAACTAATACACATACTGAATTTATAAATTTATTTGCCTACCCAAGGTTCTAATGTACTACTTTAAAAATCCAGTTTTTATTTATGTAAATAAAAAAAGGGTGAGATTTTAGATAAAAAGTTCAGATTTTTTATAAAAACGGCGGGAAATGGGGCTAAAAAGGTTGTAAAGTGAAAATTTTTCATTTAAAAAGTGTTAAAAATTTTTTAAAAGAAAGGTTTTTGTTTTATAAAAAAAGAAAAAAGGGTCAAGTTCCCTCCCCTTTCTGTTTATCATTTGTAAAATTATAGATATCAGATCTTCCTGAGTTTACATTCAGAGATTCTATTGACTTTTATTAACCAAATGCCTATGTTAAAAGGGTCAATTTCATAACCATTCTTTAAAGGTTTCATGACTTTTTTGCTTTCAGTTTTCATTAATTTAAAATCATTAAAATCAAGTACATTAATCCTCCCTCCTAACCAGTGTTTACAGTGGTAGAATCTTCATTGATGGAAGTTAAATGTGTAACATTCCTCATTGCAATAAAATTATTTACCTTATCTGCTAAATTTTGAGCTTGTTTCTTTTTTGCTTCTTTAATTGGATTGAAATGGAATAGATACCTCTCATTACCAGAAAAACAATGTAATATTCTTCTATAACTTTAGTGGGATATTATCTCTCTGATTCACTTACAGTTAAAAAATTTACTTATTACCAACCTTTAAAAAAATATTTTATAATTTCTGTATAATAGTAAATATAAAAATTGTTTAGCAATTTTATTTATAACTTCGTTGCTAGTTTGCCAGACTTTATTGAATCAATTATTAATTTTTTATAATTTTTGGATATAGGTCCTCAGTTTACCCATGCTTCAGTAGTTATAGCTATAGTTTACACTAAGTATATTACTGACCAATGCTATATTAGAGATATGTTCATAACATGTTTTAGTTTCTGATATTTTTTTTAATTTTACCTTAATTTTATTCTTTTCAGTCAATAGAATTTTACCTTTTAATTTTATTCTTTTCAGTCAATAGAAAAAATCTAATTTTCATCAAAATTAAGAATTTTAGTGTTTTTTACATTGTTCATCCTGAGCAACAATATCTGAGTTATGTTTTTATATATTTTTATTCATTTCTGCTCTATTCTAAATACTTCTAATCAGTGTAAACTTCCTTTAGCTTTTACCTATAAAAGTGAATCCTGTTTTGCAGTGACATGAGGCTGGCTGTTATGGATTGGATAATCTCATCGACTTCAATGTAAAGCAGTAACCAACTGTGCATATAGAGAATTCTTTTTCTGGAATAGTTTTGTACCTGAATGGAGTTTTCTTCTGAACACAGTTGCTTCTGTTGTATCAGTCAACACCTTCATAATCAACCTTATATTCTAAAACTTCTACAAAAAAAAACTGATATTTATTGTAGTGGGATTTCCATAGCCCTGCTCACAATGGCTTAACTATTAGTTATAAAGTTATACTCTTCTTTGTTTGCAACTTTTTCATCCTTTTTGAATCTTAATATTACTTTTCTTTGTTTGCAACTTTTTCATCTTTTTTGAATCTTAAATCAGCATTATGCGAGTTATCAATAAGAGTAAGCGTGGTGCAAAAATGTTCCATGGTTATTCGAATTAACTGCTCTGACGGACGTCAGACATTAACTGCTCTGACGGACGTCATTAAAGTTTTTAATAAAACAGGCCAAGTTGATATAATGTAACAATTCTAATTTTTATTCTCTGGGTTAAAAAAAAAAGTGGCAATATTTTGCTTACATCTAGAAATAAAAAAAAAATGTAATAAATTTTTTAAAATTAATCAAGAAGAAAATTGAAATATTGTAATAAATAAGTTTTTTAGTTAAAATATTTATAAATTAAAAAGCTTTAGCATTTATGATACTATATAATAATTTAAGTATATCCATTCATACCTTTGAAATTTTTTCTCTCTAGTATAGGTACAGGTTAACACCAGCTTTATAGTCAGGAGAATAGCATGGCTCAGAAAAAGAAATACAATCATACAAGTACAATCTACTAAATTAAACAGCGAAGAGATTCAACTTTTCTTTTGTAACTTTATTTGCTCTATTTTGAGCAACCAGATTATGTTCCATGCCTCTAAGATTTGCACAAATCAAACACTGGAAGTTAACCATTATTCTAAAAGTTTACCATACATATTAAGGATCAACTTAGAAATGCAACAGTTTCTTTCATTTAGTTTGTTTTATCTATAAATTCCATTTATTTACTTTCATTTAGGAAAGTATTTAATTATTTCTGAGTTTATTTAGAACTACATATTGTTAATTTATTTTTTAAATTAAATAGCATAAATATTGACCACAAATATTTCCTTAGCAAACTCTAACAGAAAGCAAAGAAGAGGGTTAAAGAGCAAAATACTTGACAAAAACTTAAAAAACTGTTAAATATTATTAAAAGGACTGGAGAAAATTCCAAACTACTGATGTTTGAGACAAAATATTAGAGAAATAAATGTTTAAACAGGAAGAAGTGAAATTATTCAACTTTACTAAATGACTAGTCACGCACGTTTTGGTTTGATGGAGCAAGGGATGGTAGCTTACTTGAGCAGCAGCCATGGCTGTGTTTAAAAAAGAAAAGGATGTAATCTTACAATAACAGGGAAGAAGGTCAATCTATGCTGAATTGACAGAAAAAAAGTCAATGCAACTGTTCTTGCAAGGATTAAAGGACAAGCAGAGTTGCAGTTTTAACAAAATTATTTCCAGTTAACTTTGAATTAATGAATAAAGTTTAGGTCTTTACATTGATACTTTTTAAAATTTTGACCTTTTTATTGAACTACCCTAAATGAATATTATAATAAAATTTTATATACTGTAATGTTAGTAATATTATTCAATAATGATAAAGTTCTTTTTATAATTGTCATTAAAGTATTTTTTTGCATTTACTATAATTTTGTTCAAATGATTACAAAATAAAATGATTAGTTACAGGTTGCTAAAGTTACTGATTGCTAAAGTTACAGATTGCTAAAGTTACAGGTTGCTAAAGTTACAGGTTGCTAAAGTTACAGGTTGCTAAAATGATTATTTCAAACTGATCACAATCTTTTAAGAGCAAAAAAGTTTCATGAAGTGATCATCATAAAGTTATTGCAATGAAGTGATTATTATTTACTAGAAGGAAAATTAAAAAGTTTTATTAAAAGTACTATTCAGTACTAATAAAAAGTTCTATTAAAAGTACTATTCAGTACTAATAAATTATTCAGCTCAATACAATGAAAGAGTAGCAAGATTGCTTTCTTTGGCACAAGTGCAAATCAATTATTTATACTGTCGTATTAATCAAATTTTTAAAACATCATTGTTAATGTGTTGGTGCTTTTAGGATGCAGATTTATCTAAATAAATAATATTGTAGCTAGTTAATATTAGTAGCTAGTATAACATTGTAAACTTCTTGCATTAATTAAAAAAAAAAAATGTATTAATAATTAACATGAGTAATTTAAAATATTCTTTTTGTTACATTAAAGTAACTTTTAAATACTATGTCAGTTTAATTAAAGTACTGCAAACAATCATTTGAACAGTGATTAGTTATAAAAGACTACTGCTATCTTTTATATCCTGCTATCTTAGTTGTATACTGCTATCTCAGTTATATACTGCTATCTCAGTTATGTAATGCCATCTCAGTTATATACTGCTATCTCAGTTGTATACTAGACTAATCTCTAAATGACTATGTTTCTATGTTTTTTGTCTAGTTATTAACTATATACAAGGCTTTCAATTTAATTTTATAAGTTTTATAATCTTAGGTATAAAGAGTTTTGCAATTCGTAACAGTTTTTCAAGTTATGGTGAAATAAATTAAAGATTAACATTTTTTTAGCTTATGTAAAAAGTTATGTATTAACTGTCAAGATATGAAAGCACTACATCTGAAGCAACTTGTTGAGAAGTTTTTAAATCAACCACTTCTATCAGCTAAAGATGAAAATTTTATACAGGTAAATTTAAAGAAATCAACCACTTTTTCAGCTGAAGTTTTTTAACAGAAAACTTTTTTTTTTTAATAAGTTTAATTTTTTTTTAAGTTGAAAAGTTAAAAAAATCTTTTATCAAGCATTTTATTTTTTTTATTTTTTTTTTGTAGACAGATTCTCATTATTCATTGCTTTCTTTGTTATTATGTCTTTCTACTAATCCATTAAGCACAACTGTTAAACTGAATAAAGAAATTGTGGAAATAGGTGAATTTATTTTTGAGTGATTTAAAGTGACTGATTGAAGTTTAAAATTATGACATAGTATATATATATATATATATATATATATATATATATATATATATATATATATATATATATAAATATATATATATATATATATATATATATATATATATATATATATATATATATATATATATATATATATAAATATATATATATATATATATATATATATATATATATATATATATATATATATATATATATATATATATATATATGTATATATATATATATGTATATATATATATATATATATATATATATATATTTATTTATTTTTACAACAAAATTTGGCAGTCAATTGTCAATTTTTAATTTCTCATTTTCATATTTAGACCACATTTTAGTTATGATACATCTAGTAGTTATTTTTAAGCAGTTTTACAATAAAAACAAACATGGTAGCATTTCTGCAAGGTTGCTTGCAGTATTTGGTCTTTTTATTGTCAATAAAAGATCCTAGAAAATCTGCTACTTGAAAATTCAAATAATTTTTAACAGCTAATGGCTGTATTAGATAGACAAAAAGTCTAGTAAAAGAAAATATAAATGATGCTACCTAACCTATATGTGTGTTTGGTGCTCTGTGTATGTGTTTGTGTGCAGGTCTGCAAATCTTTGTGCTTTTGTGAAGGTCTGTGTGTGTGTTAGTGTATGTGTATATTTGTGTGTGAATATATATTTTTTATCAGCATATGATTCCATTTTCTTAGGACATGTAATTTAAGACTTTTAGAATGAATTTGATTATTTAAAAAAATTGTTATAATTAGAAAATGAGCATTTTGATTGGAAAAAATATTTGTATGATGAAGAAAATGACATGAGGATTGGAGCTTCAATTGATGATACTATTGAGGAGGTAAAGTTATTTAAAATTTGAATTTCTTTATATTTTATGTGATAAATTATTAAATACAACGTAGTGTATTATATATACATATATTACATTGATGGGTTAAAGTTTTACTTTTGAAAGTTAATCTTTAAGTCGTGATTTTATTTGTTTTTTTTTTCTTCATAGATTTTATGTTTCTGTTGTTTCTTATATTTTGTAACAGTGCAATGTTATTTAGAACACGAGTTACTAGACTTAATTCCCAAAAAAACTTATTTAACTCGTTTCAACTTTTTTGTAACTTGTTTAATTGTTTTTGGTAAAAGTTCAACTTTCAAGTTTCTTAATTTTAAATCAGCAATCATTCATAAATAATTCTTAAACAATTACTTAGAAAATTTTTAGCATTTTTTTGCATAGTTAGCAATATTGCTCACACAATATTGTAAGTTTTATTTTAATCTGGCCCATTGAAACAAGATATGAATCTTTCTAAATATTTTAGTTCATATCTAGTTTTTTTGGTTTAGAGATACAAAAACAATTAATCCACACATTTTCCTGCATTTTTGCTACTGGTAATGTTTGTTTTTTGAAAAGTCAGGAAAATATGTTTTACTTAATGATTTTAATGATCCAGATCAATTTTTACTTTTACTCATATTAATACTTTAAACACAATAATTGCAAAACTCTTCAAAATGAATTCTATTTTGTCTTAAGGTAATCTAAAATCTCATTTTTTTTTGTCTACCTCCCCAAGACCGATAAGGCTACTACAGATGAGGAGGCCAAATTTTGCCTCTTGTGGTTAACTTGTGGTTATAACCTTCTCTCATCTCTATAACTCCAAACACAAACCTTGATAAACAAGGCCGCTGTGCAGAGAAACAAGTTGGGAGCAGTACTAACAGGGACGTGGTGGGAATCAAACTTGGAACCTCTCCCTTATGAAGCGAGCGCTCTACCACTACACCACCACTGCATATATATAGTATGCTAATATTTGTGGACAAGCACCCACAAATCCAAATTAAAACATCATCATCAGTATCAACAGTATCATCCCAATTACTTTTTTTTAGATAATATTTTTCAAGTTAACACAAACATACATACCACAAAAGAAACAGAAAAATTTATATTGCTAATAAAAACCTCATAAATTTCACAATTCTCTATCTCATACTGGGACCTTTACTACAAAATAATATCCAAAAACAATCAAAAAAGTCAAAACAATAATTTTAACTTTTTTTGTGTAACAGAACAGAAATTATAATTTTCTGGTGCAGTTTTCCATGCTGAGATCAAATATTGAAATCGCTGTGTAAGCTCTAGTTTTTATGCATAGATATTTTTGATTTTTTATGTATTGATACAGTTTATTATATTTATGCATGTATTATACATAGATTACAATAGAAAACATTTAGTCATTTCATGTTAGACACTCTAGGGCATTTATATGCTTGCTTGTACACAGCTTTTAAATATTTTCTTGCTATTGTCCAACAATAATCTGCCATGATTGAGGTGCTCCATTGACTCTGGTACCGCTTGTCTATCTCAGCTATCTTTTGATGATATGCTCACCATGTTTGTTGCTCACGACTGCACAGTTGGAAGTGAAGAAGTCCAGATGACTGTGTAGAAAGTAAAGCTTTAATGACATTTCAACCTAGTGTTTGAAATGAATCCAACAGGCTCTTAACAATTTTATTGTAATTATGAGCTCTGTTGTTCCCCAAGACACTCCTCACCACTGATTAAAAATTCTCCCAGGAATCCTAGAATAAGTGCTACAACTTTTAACTGAACTGGAACTGATTGTAGAGAGTTTCCACGGTTTCCATTGGGTAGGATTGTACAGCTTTGTTTCCACAATGTTTCCATTGTACAGAGACTTATCTTTGGTGAGTCTATAAACAGTCTCCATTCTTCATTAGCATACTGAATCTTTAGTTTATTCATCAAATCAGCCACATTATGACAATAGACAACTTGTTCTGCCATTGAAAATTAAAGTTCAAACGGACTGTCTGCTGCAAAATACAGTTATTCTAACATCATATTAAAGTAGATTCCACTGCTGCAATCTGGATCGTAACGCCTCAGCCTTGTATAAATCTGTCTATATTTTATCTGCAAAATTTGAAACAGATAAAACAGTTAAATTGCATGAAAAACATATGAAACAAAGAATATTATTAAAGAAGTCAACACATTCAATGAAAAATTTCAGCTATTTTTGTCTTCACTTAAAATTTCTTTGTTGACCAGTGTAATTAATCCTGTCATGTTAAAAAAAAACTAAAATACCTCATACTCAATTCAAAGAGTTTTATTGGTTTGTATTGAACATTTATGTGTATCGCTCACTATTATTTAACAATCATTACTGTATTAACCATTAAATTAAGGTAATCTCTAGTTTTCTACTAGTTATTATATAGATTAAATATTTTCAACAACTACTATAAGCAAGTCCCTAGTAGCCCAGTGTATGATGGACTTTCATACTTTTTTTAAATGCATGGGTTAATAACTAGCAATATATTTTGTAAACTACATTGTTTAAAAACGCCAATATTAAATTTCTTTATTAATTGTGAATATGTGTGATACAGAAACATTTATGTGTGTACTTTTAGTGGAAATTTGCACACACACATATATATATATATATATATATATATATATATATATATATATATATATATATATATATATATATATATATATATATATATATATATATATATATATAAAGATTTGTAAACATTGGTTTATTAAATATATACCTAGCATAGTGGGCTGGAACGTGATCAAGACCTTAATTTTGTAACCAATTTTTTTCAGATAGTAGGTCTGAAAACTTTTCTCAGCTCAAATCTGTTAAAATTAAAATGATTGAATGGAGGTTTTTTTAAAAAGGTGTTTTCCTTTTTAGGTATTTCTTCATAAAAAAAAAAAAAAGTTGTCTTGACTGCTATATAAATGTTTAGATATAAAGGAACATTTAAAATTCTAATAAAAAAAATTGATTTATGATAAAAGCAAAGTCCATAACAATATTATTCATATATTGATGATAAATGATTTTTTGAGTACTTATATAATTAACAGAATAATTTTACTATATATTTTAAAGGTGATTGATATTATATGATGCAACAGCATTTTTAAACGTTTTTGAGTAATAGGGATGATACTGTCCAATTTTTCTTAGGTTCTGAAATTCTTAGATTTCCGAAATTCCTTGAAATCTTGGTGTACTGCTTCCAAAGCCTGTTCAGTCCAATACCCAAATCCAAGGCCTAAACATTTATATAAAATAACTTTATTTAAAATTTTTTTGAAATTTTCAAAAACTTTGTTTAAATATAAAATAAATTCGAGAGAATATATTTACTGAAATATTTAAAATTATCTAATAGATACTTCTTTTAAAAAAACACTCACCAAAAAAAATCACTTTTTTACTCAATAAACCTTGAATGCCAAGGCCATTTGTACAAAAAAATCTATTAAAAATATTAACTTTTTAAAAAATGAATTTGAAGCATTGTTTTCAAGTCTGTGTTGTCATTTGTATGATACTCTGTCGAGATATAAAATAAAAATAAAACCTTCTTCTTTGTTCTTTAACAGTTTTTTTTTTTTATTTCAAATATAATTTTGTCAACAATACCAAAGGGAATATGTAATGCAGGAATATTTTTTAGGAGTTTTGAATCATTTTAATTTTAACAGATTTGAGCTGAGAAGTAGATCTTAAAGCTGTTACTGAAAAGTAATAGCTTTTAGAATATTTGTGTTTATTTCGCTAACTATCTTTGAAGTTTGTTAAAAGTTTATAATAATTTACTATAAACAATTATTTTTAGTTAAAAAGATAAAAACAAAACATTATTTGAAGTCTTTTTAACTTTTAACTTTACCTTTTTAACATTATAAAGAAATTCACATATATAATAATTTAAAAATTAATAAATGCAATACATGAGTGTATTAGACTTTTATTTTGGTTAAATTCAGTTTTTTTATTGGATACTTCATAAAGTGAGATTGGTTCCAACATTTTATTCAATTCAACGTAAGAAGAAAAAAAATTATTTTTTATATGTGAATCAAAATTCTAGTAGGTTTTTGAATAAAGTTTTCAATTAAAATGCTTCTATTATTCAAGACAAAATAACTTTATATTGCACATAATACTTAATATAGTACACATACCATATATTGCACATAATGCCCAACATAATACAAAATAATAGGTTGCATTATGGAGACAATTCTACAATATAGAATATTAACAAATTGCATTACTGCTATTACCTCAAGACCTTAACAGTAAATTTGAATGTACAATGAGACTTCTAAACCAATTACTCATACCATCTTACAAAAATTTCTGACAATATAACTTTTGCATCACTCAATGCACTCAATGAAATATGTAAACTTTAGCTTTTTAATGTATTGCTGATATTAACTTGAACTTTTGTGTTTATATAATAAAGTAGATACTTTATTATATAAACACTATATATACCATAATATTATTATGAAGTATTAACAGTTTAAACTTAGATAAGTATTACTCTAAGTCCCTTCAAATGTTACAGAAAGTATCATCAATAATTTTTTTGTAAACCATTAGAGTCTAATCAGCGTTTACCCTAACCTAACTGATACATTCTATTAACGTCCATATCTAGCCATCATTAGCACACTATGTTTACATATCTTCGATACAGCTTTGATCCGATTTATTTTAATAAATTCTGTTCATAAATCATATTTGATGCTTTTTTTTTAGCTATTTTTTGTTCTTCATATATGTTTTAACAAAAGATGTTAGAGTATATTAAGGCTCTCAGCGAGTACTCAGACACCCAGGTACCTGCCTGTTGGTTACTGCCCAGGTAGCAATTTCAAACGATGAGTAACTGTAGCATTTTAAGCTCAAAATTTATTTCATTCATTTTTTTACTTTAAAACCATAAATCATAGTAAAACAATTTAATAATATCAATCTGGTATGTAAAAGAAGATCTTGAAGATCTTGCTAAAAATTTTAATAGTTCAGATTTCTTTATCACCATCAAAATTTATGAACGTATTTAATATAACATTCGAAAAAGAGTTTCTGATTCAGATACCTACTCAATATTTTTCAATTATTATTTTTTCTGTTAATACTTCTCAATTATTATTACTTCTGTGTACAATGTTTTCCTTTACGTAAAATAGAAATTCATCTAACTTGTTTATTAATTTGTCTTTTGGAAAAAAATCTGAAAGATAGAAGATATAGTTATTTTAGAACACAACAACATGTGCACACATGGGACTTTATTCATACATGTATTGCACATATATGGACTTAAGTACCATCAAAAGCTTTTTCTCTCAACTGCTGATCATGTGGTCAATCAATCAATGGCATCTTTGGCACCAGAAACAGTGGAGACGCCAGTATTTCTCAATTGTAATTAGGACTTGTTTAACTTAGACACTCAAAGTAAAATAAAATTTAGAAAAATAATATTACTAAAGAAGTGACATTATCATTAACAGCTCTATTATAGTATATAGGTTATAATAATTATATTAGTTTTTTGATTTTTTTTTTACTATGTTATTAAATTTTGCTGTTTAATATTTTTAATTGTTTGTTTATGCCATGGTAATCTACAGTTAATGATCATTCTATAAATTTAATATTTTTTATTTATCTATTATTTATGAAATAAGAACTTCAGTAGAACTTACAATGATATACAGTATTGGACAAAACATTTGCAACCAACATCGAACAATGCTAAAAAGTGTTCCAAATTTTACATGTCTTAAAAACGAAACGAACTATACTACCACAGCAAACAGTTCAGGAGTCTGGAGTCATAGTATGCCATGACATGAGCAATCAGCTGACAGGTGATTGCAGACTATTTGCAAAATTAAAGTCAATCTCATCTATTTTCCAATAGTTCTAGAGAGATTAGTTAAAGAGAGATTAGTTATAGCTCTAGAGAGATTAGCTATAGATTGATTTGGATTTGGTTTTTCATCAACGAGTGGAGTCAAAACCATCAGAGCTAGTAGCTGTTGTTTATTTAAGCTGTTGCTTCATAACTAATTAGTATATTAAAAAAAACTATTAATTAGTATATAAAAAAGACAATATTGATTGATATGAATTTTGTAGAATCAAGTTTAATGATAAAACTCTTATTTTCTTTTTTGAGTAATTTTTTCAAATACTCTATGTAATTTTAAAAAAAAATTAAGGCAAAAATGTGAACTAACTTATTTACTAACTTTTTTTTAAATTTGACTAACTTACCCAGTTGATTATAGAATAGTTTGTTAAGCTTTACAGTTTATTTTGGTCTCAGAAATTTGTTTTTAGTTCTTTAGCTTTAACTAAACAAATTTTAATTTGATTTTTGAGATAAAATTAGTTAATAATGTTGTATATTTATCAATATTAATTAATACTATTACTCATTATTATGTAAATTTTAAGTAAAAACTTTTGCACAAGGAATCATTTTAATTGTATTAAAATTTGGTTAAGGTTTGATTATTAAAATACTTTTGACTTTAACGTCATCAAAAAAAAAATTTTGGACTTCTTTTGCTACACATGAATAACTTTTTTTTTTAATTTACTGGAACAATTTTATTTTTCTAACTTTTATTTATATATATTCAGGTTTTAATTAACAGTGATGATGACACTTGGGTATGTATTTTTTTTTTCGTTATTTTTTGTTTGTAATAATGAATATTGAAATATAATTTAATAAAAAATTGTAATGGGTTCCTTATCTATCATAAATGTTCATACATAAATTAACCATAACCTTTTTTATCTCTGCATCATGATTTATATAGGAGTATCTTATCATATTCTTATATAAATCATAATTTATTTTTCTTATTTTAAATAATATTTATTATAAATATTTATTATAAAATTATATAAATGTTACAAATGTTAAAAAGATTTTAACAGTGAAACTTAAATACTTTATTTATAAAGTTTTATATGAAATGCTAACTACTATAAATTAACTAAAAACTTCTAAAAATATATATGCATATAGATTAACTAAATATATATTTATTTCATATTATATAGATATTGTTTCATTTAGATATTATATGAAGAAAACAATGAAGAGGCGGAAAGAAACAGTTCTGAACATACTTGTGAAGACAATTTACAAATACAAGTAGCTGGCAATGTTATGCAAAATTCTGAAACCCTAGTTTTGGAAGTAAGTTATTTTTAAAGATTTTTCTATGAATTTTAAAAATAGGAAACATTGAGAACTGCTCATTCTTACTTTTGTTCTTAATACTAGCACAAATATTTATATACATATATTTTAGGTATTAAGTAGAAACAGTTTTTTTTATCAAAGCAAAGCTTGTTTTTGACTTCAAATTTCATGAATTTGTACAACATTTGTTGCATCTTGGTTAGATCAAACTCCTTTTTTTCAAAGTTCTTTTAATTTAGTTTATTTTTTTACTACGTAGTAATCTCTTTAAATTTTTTCTCAAAATTTTTCCACGTGCTGCAAAGATTGGAAGTTTTTTTTTTGTTTGCTTTCTAAAATTCTGAAAACTTTTGTAAAAAATCAAAAGATTTATCTTTAAAGTTATCTAAATTTCTTTTCTATAGATTTGAATTTCTAAAGTTGAAGTTCTAATATTCTGCAACCCCTCTTTAATATTTTCACTAATATTTTATAACCTATCATTTAATATTTCCAATCAATTTTATAACTTCGCTTAAATATTTCCACTAATATTCTATAACCTCTCGTTAATATTTTCATTATATTTTATAACTCCTTCAAAGTTTTAAAAGTTCTTCTTTTTCTAGAACTGCTTCAGTTGATTTTTTTCTTTTTTTTTATAATTTCAATAATCAAGGTTTAATTAAAATTTTATGTCATTTTTGTTTATGTTGTTTATAAGCATAATTTATATAGCAAACTTTAATACACAAGATGCATATTTAGATTAACATATAAGTTACTTATAAGTTATATATAAGTTATATATATTATAAGTTACATATAAGTTATATATTTTTTTGATTTTGATATAAGTTATATATATTTTTAAAATACTAATAAATGTTGTATGTAAGCAATCCCAAGAATTCCCCAAAAATTTAAATGAAGATTTTAACTTGAATTTAATGTTTTTTAGAACAAAGTTTGGCTAAAGGAGAATATGTGTCCAATTTATTGGGATGAGACTGAATATTTGCAATACAATTTAACAACAAAATATTACTCTAATAGTTATCGAGACATGTGCAATAATTGGTAATTATTTTAATGTTAAAAAAGTTGTAAAATAAATAGTGATTTGAGTGTCAAAAGTTTTTTTTTTTTTACAATATTTAAACTTTGAATGAGACTATTTCCAAACGATAGTCATATAGAAGTATTCAAAAAGAACTCTTACACTGAAATTGTGACAAATGAAAATGCAAAACATGTGTCAATTTTTTGAACACACTCATTTTTATGCTAATAAAAAGTGTGGCATTTATAAGTTATTTTATAAGCTTTCCAAAAAACTGGCATTCGAAAGCTCTATTGTATACATAAAATAGAAAAATGTAATTATAATATTATAGGGATGATATAATAATATATAATATAATAGGAATGATATATATAAACATAAGCCTATATGATTGTTAACACGCTTTATCTTCTCTTTTGTTTCTTTATTTCTCGTTTTTGCCCTGATAGAAAAGTGGCAAGTTGTAAAGTATTAAAATTAAAAAAAAAATGTTTGAAACAACTGTTTGATACAAAAATACTGAAATTCTTTTATTCAAACAGATTAATTTAAGAAAAAATAATATTTTTTATCTAAAAAATATAGATGGTAAGGTGGCATTTAAGTTATTTTCATTTCCTTTATCTCTGAAAAAGGTGAAGCCATCAAAAATACCAAGACAAGATTATGATTATTTGTTATCATATATAATTAATTCTTTTAGTTTTAAACATGGTTGAATTTCTTCAAATCTTTAGAAATTTCTTGCTATTTTATATCAATATAAATGACTTTTGGAAACTATTCAAAAATTTTTTAAACTTAAAAAATTTAAACAATATAGACTGAGAACTGTTTTTATATTTTTTGAAAAAAACTGTTTTTGAAAGCTTTTAAAGTTTTTGATTTTTAAATAATCTCATATAGTATGATAGGTTAATGGAAGTTTAATTGACTATTTATTTGCAGCAAAATTTTTATTTAAATTCTTGATGTTAAAATGATGATGATGATATTAAATTAAAATAATGGCATAACGCAGTGTTCTATCTTGCTTATAATCCATAAAATATGCTGACTCTATTATATGAATAGTTCTTATTCATCAGTTTAAATATTTAAATTTATAAACAGCTTCAGGAAAATAAGAAGTTTTCAGAAGTCACATATATTACCCAAAAACCTGGTCAATAATCTTATATAAAATTGAGTACAAAATATAATAACATGGATAAACATGGACAACAACATATACAAAATATAATAACATGGATAATTTAAAATAGCACAAATAAGTTACAAAAAATGCATATTTTGAACCATATTAACTAGTTTTAATTATTTATTATTGGACATTTTTTATCTCAAATAGTTATCTCAAATTTTTTTTAATGGAGTGGATGGAGCAATATATTTCATAAATGTAGCTTCCTTGTGTCTATTAAATAATACAATATCATGAATATATTTATCTATCTGTAATAACTTTTTAAATTTAGTTCACTAACAACAAGACTGCAATAATTAAGTTAGGAGTTACTTAAAAACAAAGAATAGACTTGAAGGACAAGGAAATGGCTGACAGATGACTTGAAAAGTTGTAGGTTGTATTGTGTCAGGAAAGCATGAAGCTGGGAGAGAGTTCCAAATGGTTGAAGTGCAAGGAAAAAAACTAGATGATTAAAAGTTTTTAGAGCATTGACGGACAGATACAATAAAAAAATGCAACATTGCCGATTGGCAAGTCTAGTGAGAATGAGTTTTGATTGTTGGAACTAAAGATAAAAGTATTTATAGAAAAGAGAAAGAAATGCAACCTTGAATTGATTTGAATGTCTAATAATGGGTTAACCTAGATTTAGTCAAATTAGAATAAAAATTCATAGCAAAAAAAGCAAAAACCATGGAAAAAAAAGTGAAAACCATGGAGTAGAATGAGGCTTGACTTGGAACCAACAAGAAATAATAAAAGCTTCCTGCATACCTGCCTTGATCCAGGAGGTTATGTAGGAGAAATGTTGTATCATTAAGATTCAATGTTGTATCATTTATCATCATGAAAAAGAATCTCAGTCAGGTTTAAGGTAGTAATAAATAGTTCAATAATAAGGTGAGACTGAGAAAAAAGTATGACATAAAAGGAATTTAGAGCTCATTGCATGGTCAGAACAAGAAGAAACTAAACACAAGCTAGGGTCAGAGATAAGACACAAATCAAGGAGTGAATTAAAGTTATAAGGATAGTCTGGAAAACTAGCTAAAAAGTTAACTGAGTCAGAGATTGAGAAATGCTGAAGTTTGAAGGATTAAATGCAAGCAGGGTCAGTGGTGTTGGAGCCAAGCCATTTTTTTTTTTTTTTTTTTGTAAATCGTGGTACAACCCTCTCTCAACTCTTTAACTCCGAAACACGAACCTTGACAAGCAAGGCCGCTGCTCGGAGAAATTAAGTTGAGCGCGGTACTTCCAGGGACATGGTGGGAGTCGAACTCCTAACCTCTCGCTTACAAAGCGAGCGCTCTTACCACTACACCACTACCGCATTATATGCGTTACTGAAAAATTGTTTTAAATTCAATAACTACATAAGAAATTAAATTAAACTTAAATAGAAAACAATAATAATAGTTTAAATAATTTGTTTGTTGTTTTAATTTTTTTTTTTCTTAGTGATTATTATTATTATTGGCAACAAAATTCATTTAGTCAAAGCAAAAAAAAAAAAAAAAAACGGGTTTAGGCGATAAACAGGATGACTTTCCCATATTTTAGGTGTTTTTTCTTTTAAAGAGAAAAGAGAAAATATGAATCGTCATCTGTTTGTAAAATATATTTGTATAATTATAATGTAGCAAGTTTATATCAAGAGTTAAATTAAGTCGTTAAAATTTCAGTTCATGCAAAGCTGTGTACTTTGTTTATAAGGATCCAATTATTACAAGTTTGCTAACGAGAAAGTTACAAAAAACAAAACAAAAACAATAAACTTACGACTACAAAAGTAATAACACTTTAGTCACTAACTGCATTATAAAAGTAATGAAAATATAATTACATTTATAAAGCACTTATTACTTTTAAAGTTCATTCTTCGTTCAAACAACATTATTAATTCCAAACATTTATTAAATTTAGAAAAGCATCTAGAAAAAATAAAGCGGATATTCAAATATTAATATAAATTTCAGGAACTTTCACAGATCACTTAAACAACATTATAAAAAAGTTCTTTATGAAAAGTATAGCATTATGAAAAACGTTACATAAAAACGCGGGTTAATTTTAAAATCAATCAATAAAAAATTTTTACGTTACGTAAAAAACGCGCGTTTTTAGGGTCCATTAGTAACGTTTTTCATAACGCTAAACTTTTAATACGATACGTTTTCATAAAGTTGTTTGTCACATTTTTATAAGTTACTTTAGTTTTAATATTATTTGAACATCCACTTTATTCTTTTAGATATTTTTCTACTTCAATTAAAATTTGAATTGCTTGAACAAAGAATGAATTTTGAAAGTTGTAAGTGCGTTATAAAAGTAATAACACTATTATAGTGTTATTACTTTTGTAATGCATTTAGTGACTAGAGTGTTATTACTTTTGTAATCGTAAGTTTATTGTTTTCTTTTTAATTTTTTGCTAACAAATTTAAATTGATTCTCCCCTTAAAAACAAGGAACACGGTTTTGTATAAACTAAAATTTTGAAAACTAGATATTTTTCCAGATTTTGCGTTTTGCTTTTGCTTAATTCAACCCTTGCTGTTACATTAAAATTATAAAAATAAATTTTACAAACACTTTGCGATTTGTTTTTTTGCTATCCTCTTAAAAAAAAAATAAGAAAAGGAAAATCATTATTTTTATTGTAGACTTCAAACTGTTGTTTTTTTTTGCTTCGCCTTATCTAATTTTGTTGCTGAATGTAACTCTAAAGAAACAAAAATAAAAACAGTACACAAATTATTTAAATTATTTAAATTTGTTTTTATTTTTTTCTATTTCAATCTCTTTTTATTTTGTTAGTTTTGTTTTTTTTGTTTTTGAAACTTTTTCAGCATTATTATAAAACTTGCAAACAGCCATGTTCACGTTTTCTAAAATAATAAAATTGCGTGTGGTCATACGAGACAAAAAACCGCATGCCTTTCCTGGGAAGGCTTGCCCAAGTCAAGCATATAACTATTGGAGTCTTTGTGAATCAAAGAATAGCCATCAATACTGAGATCTAAAAAAGGATTAACTAAATAAAATTTGTCTCACAAATAGCAAGCAAGTCTGGTGAATTTTTTAAGAAGTAAGATTCAACTAATGGAAAGTTATTTCAAAGACCTTGATTATTTGTGAACAATATTTTTCATTCAATCAATCAAATAGAAATAGTAATCATTTCATGTTGCTAAAAACTAGTTAATATGGTTCAAAATATGCATTTTTTGTAACTTATTTGTGCTATTTTAAATTATCCATGTTATTATATTTTGTATATGTTGTTGTCCATGTTTATCCGTAATTTGTTAGGTGTTGAGAATTTTAAGAATTTTAACAAATTGTATGTATGTATGTATGTATGTATGTATGTATGTATGTTTGTATGTATGTATGTATGTATGTATGTATGTATGTATGTATGTATGTATGTATGTATGTATGTATGTATGTATGTATGTATGTATGTATGTTTGTATGTATGTATGTATGTATGTATGTATGTATGTTTGTATGTATGTATGTATGTATGTATGTATGTATGTATGTATGTATGTTTGTATGTATGTTTGTATGTATGTTTGTATGTATGTATGTATGTATGTATGTATGTATGTATGTATGTATGTATGTATGTATGTATTCATGTAAGCTTTTATTAATTGTTTAAATGTATTTTTTATAGGGAAATTTATTTGAAATCAGAGTGCAAGAATCAGGGAAAAAGTGCATTTCGGCTTATTAATGAAATACAGCTTGTCAGAGAAACATTATGGTTTTTTCTATTATTATTTTACTATTATTTATATAAAACATTTTAACTTTCTATATATATCCAGATAAATGGTTTATTAAGTAATTTATTTTAATAATTACTGTATATAGAAACTTATTTGGAACCTTTGGTCTTAGAATGTTGAATATGTAAAAATAATCACAATACTAATATAATTGATAACTTTAAGTAAGAGATTTTCAGTGAAAAAATTAACTTGTGGTTAAGAAATGTACTCCATAAGATGACAAAAATTTGAAATTTATAAGTGAAATAAATTATAATTGGGTGAATAAAATAAATTATACTAAGTGTCAAATAAAAATATTTTTGTTAATAGCCTGTTCTAGGATTTTATTTTTTCTAATTAAATATTTATCTACTGTTTTTGTTTACTTTGTTCAAATTATTATCTGTTTTAAAAGTTTAAGTAAATCGGAAAGTCACACAAATAAAAGTATATATTTATATATATTTAAAAATATATCTAAACAAATTTCTTATAACATAATACAATTCAAATAAATTTACTATAAAAAACAAACAAATAAGACTTCTGAATCTAAGTATTCGGAATAAAATTTGGATTATGAAGTTTACTAAAAGACGAAGTTGAATTTAGTACTGAATTTGAAGTATAAATTTGGCTTTCAGTTAGATTCAGTAACAGTTGCAAAATTTCATTTAACTTTCAGTTAAATTTGAAGTTAAAATCTTTTTTTTCAAATAAAAAAGAAAAATAATTATAAAATATATTGCATGCTTCATGTATATCAACCTGTTTCTATGCGCAGTGGCTTTGGTTGTCATGGTTTGTGTTTTGAAGTTAAAGAGTTTAGTGAAAGTTATAAAAAAAAGATTACGCTTCTTGACTAAAGTGGTTCAATTGGCCTTTGGAACATGAGTTCATTTAAAAGCTAAAAAATTTTAGTTTATAAAAAATTATTATACAGCAGCCGTGGTGCAGTGGTTTAATTGCTTACTTTAGAAGCAAGAGATGTGAGGAAGTTCGAAGCAAGTTCTGGGCATATATTGTGTCATTGGTTGCATGAACTTTCTAGTTAAATGCTCTTCAGCAGTGAACAACTTCACTGTGACAAGACTTCACTGTGACAAGACTTCACTGTGACAAGACTTCACTGTGACAAGACTCTTAGGTCTTCTTAAGGCACCTAAATTGTCTATCTGTTAAATTCGGGTTTTCAGTTGAAGTCAGTTTTTTAAAAGTCAACTTTGCGGGTCCTTATGCTAACTAGTTGTTAAACTTGAGGATGAACATAAATATTCTTTAGTCAAGTTGCTTTTGCATTTAGTTTGAGCATTCAAGTTTGCTTTTAGAGCATTTAAGTTTGCTTTTAGAGCATTAACAACCCACTTTTTATCAAATTTCAATATAATAATGTTCTGCAATAAGTATTTGCTTTATTTTTAATTACCTCTGAACTTTTGTGAACAATTGTAGCAGATTTGGTTACATTCAAATAAAATCCATCATTTTTTTCATAATCTGATAATTTGATGTTTATTTGATGTTTAAAATGATATTTCATAATCATAAACAATTCAAAATCTTCAGATCAGAAAATAATCTCAACCTTTAATAGCAAAAGGGACAAAAAATAAAAGTTATACACCATAGTATGCATCCAAAGTATGGCATTGATGCATGGAGAATGAAAGTTGATGATTTCATTTACATTCATCTGGGAAGAACAAACAATATGGTAATCATATGTATGAATAGTGGACCTCAAAAAATAAGAAAAGAAGAAATAATCATGAACAGAAATTGGGGATAGCAAGTTTATCTTGGAAGTTTTAAGCCAATCCCTCAATTTTTTTTGACAATCAATTTTCATTCAAAGTGGCTAATGAGTGGTGTAGAAGTTATTTTTATATGAAAATTATTTTTGTTTTTTATTTTTTCTCATTCAAGTATTTATTTTCTTGTTTGGATTTGTTCTTTTTTTTTGATTTTTGACTAAATTTCCATGCATTAGCACAAAAAATTCTGATGTCAAATAAAGTAAATTATTCAAAAAATTTTAAATATTTTTTTGTTGATTCCGTTGAAAAATTAAAGACAAATATCTTTAATATTTTTTGTTGATTTAGCTTAAGTTTAAAAATTAAATTGCCATGTTAGAGAAATGAGGATCTTTCGTAATGTTGCAAGAATTATAATAGTTGTTTAAAAATTAAACAATTAAATTAAATCTTGAAATTAAAAATTAAATTACCATGTTCGAGTAATAATCTCCATTTTGTAATGTTGAAAGAATTAGGTAAAATTTGTTACATTCTTTAAAGTTTTTAATATTAAAAAATATAATTTGTTACATTTGTTAAATTAATTGTACAAGATAACTTCTCGAACAATTTTGACTTTAAACATGGTTTGTATTAATTGTAAAAGGTAAAATTAATAATACAATTGACAGTACAATTAGTTGTTAAACAATTACTGTGTTAAACAAAGTTGACTTTTAATATAAGTTTTTTAATTATAAAAGTTAGTCTAACAGGCTTGGTGATGAATAAAAAGTGCTTGATACATTAGCGTAATGGAATTTTGACATGTAAAATTCTTTTTTATTTTCTTTTAATATTTTTCATTTTATTAAATTACTGCAAAACCAGTTTAATTTAACAATTAATTCAAAACAATTTAATATTATTAATTAATGTTATTGAATCTTCACTTGGATTCCAGTTTTTTAATATATAGAAATTTTTGTTTATTTTCTCAATATTAGACACAATCATGTTTTGTCTATAACTAAATAAATAAAAAATAATTTTGCTTTATTTCTTGAATACATATAAACAGTTTTGCAAATGACAATTATTTTTTATTTTTAAAAAGTCTGCATTAATAAAACTAGTAAGCTAAAAACTTTAAATATTGTGAGGAAAAAAACATAGCAAACCCGTTTTTTTATCAGCAATTTTGCGTAAAATTGAATTTTTTTTTTTTACAAAATGATTGATTGCTTGCGTTATTAAAATGTGTTAGTAACATTTTTGGACATATTTTTAATGTTTACAAGGAATTTCATTTCTGGTAAATTAAAATAAAAAGCTGGAATAATAACCTTATAGGTTTAAATAACTGATAAAGCGACAAGAAAGAAAAGCCTTTCTTATTAAAAAATATATAATAATTTTGCGCTAAAATTAAAATAAACCTAAGCATTACATTGTTAAATACACAAAATATTTTATGTACATAGGCTAGCTTGTTTTATGCATACATGCTAGTCAAGTGATAAAATCTGTCATTATATAGAAACCAAGCGATTAAATTTTTCAATTTAAATTAGTTAAAAGTAAAGTTTTTAAAGTTTTTTAAAGTTGTTTGTGGCTGTATACTTATAAAACTAATATTGTCTAAATAAATATTAACATGCTTGCTAGACTGTTTTGCTATAGATCTTATTTTTTTATATTTCGTTTAATTATGTTACATTTAATTGTCTTTTAAAATCAGTAGACAAGTTTTTCTTCTGTTGCTAAATATTTTGAATGTTTTGACTTTTTGATAAAAAGTTATAAAAATTTAAACTTATTTTTACAAGTTTTAAATGATACTTGTAAATAATATGCATATTTTATGTATTTGAAGTTTCAACTTTTGTCACTAGGATGTGCTGTTTTGAAAATGTTCATTGAATACCAATAAAATAAATATTAACTACTTCCTTAAAATACCCCTTTAAAATAATAATAAAGTTAAAATCTTCATGTATATTAAATGCTCTAAAAAAAACCTTAAACGAAGTTGGCTTGAAACATTAGTTGTATTAATTGTAAAAGATACTGTCTTAAACAAAGTTGACTTTTAAACATGGACTAAATTAATTGTAGGTACTGTCTTTGTTTTGGTGTTGATAAAAATATAAGTTAGGTATGGAAAAAATGTCTAATGTATAAATGTTGAGTAATGAACCTAAGAGAATAACAAACTAAAATATTGCATCTGTTGATGTTTTTAAACCAAGTTTCACAAATCCACTTAGTTTTGTAACTTTATGCATAGTTTGTAACTTCATTCATAGTTTGTAACTTCTTTCATAGTTTGTAACTTCTTGCATAGTTTGTAACTTCTTTCATTGTTTGTAACTATGAAGGAAGTTACAAACTAATAGCATACATGTTTAGTATGCTTCACACATTTAAAATGTTTATCACAATGTATTTAAAAAGTAAATTTTAAAAATAAAAGTCCTTTATGTTTTTATATTTGTGATTTATTTATGTATAATTATTTTATATATTATATTAATTATTTATATTTATATTTTTTATTATTTATTATTTATTTTTATTATTTATTATTATTTTATATTAATTATTTATATTTATATTTATATATATATATTAATTATTTTAATATATAATTAATTATTATTAATTAATATATAATTAATTATTATATATTATAAATAATTAAATATTTTTATTTCGTATATATATTTATATTATATTTAGGATGATTCAAGGCATAAAAAATTTATATATTTATAACTACAAAGATGGAAAGTACCATGTTAACAATAATATTGCCGTAACTCACCTAAGCCAGGTAAAAATTATGTTAACCAGAATTGTCATAAATGTATTATTATTCAGGTTAGCTTGAACTATAAATTAATTTTGTTCATAAATTTTTAGTGTCATAATTATTGAATCTGTTTTAGTAATATTTACTAATTTTTATTTTGTTGTTTTAACAACTGTTTAGAACAAAGTTGCTTGCAATATTGCTTTAACAACTGTTTAGAGCAAGGTTGCTGGCAATATTGTATTTAAATGCAGTAGTGGTGTAATAATAGAGCAGTTGCATTCTAAGCAAGAAGTTCTGAATTTAATCCTCACCACATCCCTCATAATACTCCACTCAAATTATTTTTTCGCACAGTGGCCATGTTTGTCAAGGCGCGTGTTTTGGAGTTAAGAGAGTGTATTATGTTGTTTGCATTTCAAGTCACTGATAAAAGAGTGTTTTGCAAACTTTTATTAAAATTATCAATATACTATTTAGCAAGTTTGTTAATAATAAATAAATTGATTTCAAAATTATGATGTACTTAAGGTGCCTTTTTTTAATGAAATCTTTTTTAATTTTTTGAAAAAGGTGCTCCAGCTATTTAACACTTTAAAACTTGTGGCTATTATGCATATAATGAATTTAAAGTTGATTTATCATCATATATGCATATATTGATTTATCCTCATATATGCATGTTCTCTCATATATGCATGTTCTCCCTCATATATGCATGTTCTCTATAAATGATTTAAAGTTAAATAAGGCATAAATATCTATTTTAATGTGGCAACATTCATGATATTCTATGTACTTTGTTCTAATTGGCTATGTATTTAATTGGCTATGTATTTAGTTAGACATAGATTTAACTCTTGATAATAAGCAATCAACTTTTATGAAGCATCAAAGGTAGCATATACGCAGAAGCTCTAAAGTTCATTTTAAGTAAAATGTTTTAAGTCAACTTACTATACTTTTATTGTTAAAGTTAACTCTGCTCTTATTCTATGGAATCTGGTCGTCCATAGTCTAGAAGATTTTTTCATGATTTATGTAGTAATACTAAGTTTTATCATTTTTTATGTTCAGAACCATTGTTTGTATAAGCTTGTTTGCAATAGATTTTAGTTTTCACAAAAATGCAGGGATTATTTTTTTCTGGATATTTCCGAACTTCCAAATATTTTTCTCAACTTTTAGTTTTTCCAAATATGCAAAATGTTTTCTATGCATACAAGTTTAAGTGTATATTTTTTAAGTATATTTGTTTTTTAAGCCTTTTCACCCATCACTAATACAAAAATTATAGTTTGGGAAAAAAAATTTTAAACAACTAAAATCAAAATTAAGAGGAAAATAAGAGGAAATATATTCCAGATTTTTTCCGGATATTTTACTTAAACAATATTCGGGATATTTAAAATATAACCTGGATGATCTATGAAGATAGTAGAGAAAAAGTTGTTCAATTTTAGTAATAGTAGAGAAAAAGTTGTTCAAGATTATAATGATTCAACTACTTCTTATTTTTGTATTTGTGTTTTTTACAGTTTGTCTTACTATAAATAACTCTAGCTCAGATTCTTGATTGTTGTCTAATAATTTTATATTCTCCTTACAATGTTGTTCAAAATAAAAAAGCAATGTGTGCCAAATGTTAGATACAAGTCTTATGTAAATATTTGTTCACAAGTCAACTATTTAGTTAACCAGTTTCAACCCCTTCAAAACCCTTCAAACCCCTTCAAAAGTCATAAAAAAATTTACACTACATCATAAAATTGGTTTTAAATGGATCAGGACAAACAATTTTTGATCAGTCAACTGTCAACTGAAGATAATCTAATAAATCTAATAATAAATCTTTATCCAGAAAAGAGATTTCTTATTTATGAGCAGTTGTAGCACAGTGGTTAGATTTCTGGCTCAGAACAAAGAAGTCTGTGGTTGATAAGGGTATTTGCCAGACAAGCAACATTAGTAAGGTGAATTTTATAATTAAATGCTCTTTTGAGATTCTGTGATAATATGGTAAGGTTTTTTTTTATAATCTTTAAATGCTACATTAAATTTATATTTACAAAAGCTTGCTGTGTAGCTTGCTCAAAAATCATCTTCAACTATGTAAATATAATTATAACTAAAAATATTATTCAGTTGATTTATTTAACTGTTTATATTTATAGTTATATTAATGAGAACCAAAAAAATTTTGCAGCCTATGAGCTGAATGGATAATATGGTTAAATAAGTAAAATGACTGGATGATAAGGTTTTGTTACATACAAAATCACTGCTTTTACTGATGTAACAAAACTTTTTTGGTAAAGGTTTAAAAAGTGTAAAGGCTTCTTTTTTGTAAGTAACATAAAATCTTTGGTTGCTAAGATTTTCTAAAGATTCACATAACACATATATACAAAATTGTGTTACTATTTGAACCACAACATTCATATTGCTATATTTAAAAACATTTTTTCTAAATGCCTTCACAGTATTGAAAGTATTGGCAAAGATTGTTTTTCTTATAATTTGCAAATTTTGAAACCTAAATTAACAATATTTATACATAACTTTACCAAGTTCTATCAAGACACTTCTAAGTATCTGCAAGATAGTTTTCTGTAAGGATAAAGTACAAATATATGTATATATATATATATATATATATATATATATATATATATATATATATATATATTCATTTTGTTAAAATAAGTCATTACACCATCTTTTTTTCTTTGTCAGATGCTAATACTCTACAACTAGGTAATAGAGTCAAGCCATAGTATGCTGAAATATTAGGACTTTATTTTCCCTGATACCTGTTTTCCATTCGTGCAAAGATCTGTTGGAAACATTCACCATGTTCATTGCTAACTACACTACAGTTACCATGGAAGTATTCCAAAAAAGAGGCCAAAAAGTAATATTTTAATGGTAAGTTGTAGCCTAATTTAAAAAAAAAAAAAACAAGAAAGCCTGCTTTCTTGTTTAAAAAAAAATTATAAGCAACAAGTTTGAAGGACTTCTAGACATTCTTCTTAGAACCCCAGAGGAACTGATATAAATATTTGTCTTTCAGAAGTTTATTTATCTGTCGGGCAGTAAACACACATACCTATATTTAGGCATTACTCAACCTTCAGAATTTTTTTTTTTGAGGTACTTAAAAGCTTTACTGGTTCATTGCATTTACCAATTTTTCCCTGTTACAACTATATATGCAATGTTGGTAACAATATCACTAGTGGCGTGTGCTACATACACTGTTTTTAAATTTAGCTTTGAATCATCAGTAAAGATTCTCCTCTTTTTAGGTTTGCACTCAATACTGACTGAATTCATTAGTTAATTAATCAGTTAAGTTACTATGGCAGTCATAATATAATAAATTTTTCCATTTTAACTGGAGCACATACCACTGATTAGTCTTAAGCCCAGAATTTCTGCATTGTTTTTTGACAAACTAGGTCACTGATCAGCATACTTATTCCTGTCCTGTGTTAGACTGTTGAGGGTCGTAAATCCTAAACATCTCAGGAATAAAATCAGAATCTTGTGATATTAATGATTTAGTTGCTTTAACTCTAGCAGATTACAGAGGAAAGTTTGCTCGCTGATTAAGTTTGGGTTGTTCTGCTTCATGAGATGGAGCTCGAGTTGCAGATGATTTATTGTTTACAACCCATTTTTTCTTCTTAGACCTTTGATACTGTATGGATTTCACCATACAAAAACAGCAGACTGTGAAATATTTGGTTGGCTCCCTCCATATCATAGAACAGCAAAAGGCATAGAAATATGATTTTTGGTTTAATATAATTCTCTTACTCTAGTGATTAGGGGGTCACTTTGTTTTTTTGTTTTTATTTTAGGAAACATTATTAAGTTTCTTGTCCTCATTTATAATGACTGGTAATCGTGTTGTCGAACTGATAGAATTTACGAATAATTTTTCTATCGAAGATGGTTCAAAAACATTTGCTGCATTTGCTTACGTTATTGATATGTTTTTAAAGGTTGGTAAATAAAGATTTCAAAATCGTTTTATAAGACTCTTGTTTATTTATTTTTTGTTTGAATATTAAGTTTAATTAGTATGAATTGTTATGATTTTTTTTTTAATATTGTTTCAAGACTTTTAATAAGTTTATCAATTTTCAGAAAAGAAGGGAAATGATAAGTGATTTAGAAAAGACTATAATTGATGAAGGTATAACATTTATGCATATGTTATAAAGCAATTTGAATTTCCTGTATATTTTTACTTTTAAGAAACTAAAAATCAATAAAGTTATATATAAATTAAAAGTATTTGTTGAAATAACCATGTATTTGTTGAAATAGCCAAGTATTTGTTAAAATAACCAAGTATTTGTTGAAATAACCATGTATTTGTTGAAATAACCAAGCATTTGTTGAAATAACCAAGTATTTGTTGAAATAACCATGTATTTGTTGAAATAACCAAGTATTTGTTGAAATAACCAAGTATTTGTTGAAATAACCAAGTATTTGTTGAAATAACCATGTATTTGTTGAAATAACCATGTATTTGTTGAAATAACTAAGTATTTTTTAGATAAATAAATTTTAATTAAAATTAAGTCTTAAAAATTATTTTATGACTTTTTTGTCATAAAATAATTTCTTCAAACTATTTCTTCATACTATTTTTAATATTTCTTTTTTTTTTTATTTAATTTTTCTTTATAAATTTGTCTATGTATTATTAGTAATTTATTTTTTTTTAAGAATTAAATTCAGTCATAAATTTTTAATTTTTTTTTTCTAGATAAAACACTTACATTAGCAGTTCTAAAAGAAAAACTGACCAAGGATCACCAGGATGTTAGTTTTATTTTTATTATTGTATTTTAACACTTAATATGAAAACTATCCAGATGTTAGTTTTGTTATTTATTGTATAATTAAACTTAATTACCCCCATTCTCAATTCTAGTTGTGAGGAGAGCAAAATTTAATTTTTTTAAAAAATTAGAGGAATTTTGTGAACTTAACATAGTTATGAATTAAAAAAAAAACTTATAATTTTTGATCTGCTCTTAAAAATTATTTTATGTTTTTAAAAAAAAAATTTATTCTTATGGATGGCCTGAGAGTGTCATACTTTTAATTTTCTTATAATCTCAGCCACCAAGGAGCATGGTTTTTTAAACATTGTCATTTTAAATTAGTAAGAACATTCATTTTTTTGATTTTTATACCATTTCTTCAAATCACCACCAAATTTATAGGTTTACAACATGAATATGAGTCTTGCCAGATAGTGTTTTGTTGATCAAGATAGTAATTTTCAAAAAGAAAAAAAGATGTAACCTTACAACAAAGCAACTCAAGTATGTCAGCTAAAGCAGGTACAACTATATTTACTAATTTTGACCTTGTCTAAAAGAAAAAGAACATAAATAGAAGGACTAGCCCATATATAAATTCCATACATGAGCAATCATTCCATACATGAGCAGATGAGCTTTTTTGTTTTGAGTTTTGAAAAATAGTATGACAATAGGGTCAGAACAAGAAGTACAAGATAAAAGGTTTATAGACATCATTGCAATATCTGAACCGCCTAAAGGAGAACAAAGAGAAACTGAACACAAGCTAGGATCAGAGACTGAACACAAATCAAGAAGGGACAGGAAGTGATTAAAACTCTCTGAAAATAAAAAATTAATACATAATTTTATGTGCATGGCCAAACATGTGGTTTTTAGAGTCTTTGTAAATCAAAGGTTGTCTCATTCCTTTTAGATAACTTAAAGTCATGGGTTTACAAAAAAATCTTATTCTCTGAATGTCATATATAAAATATGAATTACCTGGTTTAAAAATCAGGAGAAAAGCCACCTATTCAAAATTTCAACAAAAAGTGACATGTTCATTGCAGTGGATTCAAATAAAGTTCTGTAATAGATTTAAAATTCACAACTCAAAAACAGTATCTCAAACAGCTCACAGTGCTGATGAACTTGAACTCAAATTAAATTGCACTTTTTTACTATAAGTGTTTCTTTATAATCAATAAAATATTCATCAATTTTTTTTTTCAAACATCAGTGCTTTGGAATTATTTTTCACTCTTTGTTTACTTTTAACATAGGTGTTGCTTATTGCTTTTTTTGGAGTAGATTTGTTCTTTGTAACTAAAATTTTTTAGCCTTGGGTTTTTTTAAGAAAAAAAGAATTAAAGAGAGATTGTTGAAGTTTACAATTGATTGAAATATATTATTTGTATATATTTATATATATATAGATTTTCTAATAAGTCTTTATTGACAAAAAACTCAAAATGAAAAAAAAAAAAGTCTAAAATGAAAAAAAAGTGTAAAAAATTGATAATTAGTGATTTGCTAATAATTATTGCTCTGTTCTTTTAAGAACATTGAGCATCTATTTTGTAAAATGCGTTTTTTTATATATTTATTTTTTATATTTATTTTTATATATATATTTTTTTTATATTTATTTTTTATATTTATTTTTATATATTTATTTTTTTTATTTATTTTTATATATTTATTTTTTATTTTGAGAGATTTTTTTTTCATTTTCATAGATATTTTTCTGTTCATAATTCTTAACTACGCAAACTTTTATTAACTGCATCAACTTCTAGATACCAAACAGAATTGAAATTAACATTTTAAAATACCAAACAGATTTAAAAATTTTAAATACCAAAAGTAGAAAAAAGATTTTAAAAATATGAAATATATTACTGATTTACCAATTGCAGATTGTGTCAATAGCAGATAAATTGGAGTCTTATATTTTTAAAAATTCTTCACCAAATAATTTTGTATACAATACTAAAATAGAACAAATAAGCAAAATTTTTTTTTCTTAGGCGTCTATACTATTTTTATTTGTATAATTTAGAGAGTATATAAGTATATAATAGACATTTAATTTTCATTGATACAGTCTCATTTCAAATAAAAATATTCATAATATTTATTATCATTAAAATAAGAAATGTTTAAACCTTTTGAATGTTATTTAAAACTAAATAAACAGCAACTTGAAGTATTTAGTTTTTTTCAACACATATTTAGATATTGTGCATTCATAAATTATACACTGATGCAATTGTTCAAGGATCATTATCATTCTCTACTGTCACAGAGGTTCTTTTTGATTTTTTTTTTTCAATATTTTTAAAATTATTTAATTTTTATTTGAAGTTTTTTATTTAATTAAAGAGTTTTTTTTTATCTAATACATTACTTCGCAAACTATATGTTACTCGCATGGTTATATGTTACTCTTGCTTTTCAAGTGAATAAATGCATATATACATGTGTGATATATACACACAGTGTATGTATATATCATGCATATATGCAAATATATACTTATATTTGTATGTCATACACATTTATGCATATATTTGTATTTATGTGTGTATGTATTTGTGTGTATCTATTGTATTTTTCTATGGATATAAATAACTGCTAGACAACATTAGATAACTCAAGTGTCTAGGGGATATGAAAATCCCCTTGGGTGATCTAATATTACAGTACATTAAATATATTTTTTATGTGTCAAAAAAAATGCATATTTTTATTTGTTTATAAATATACCTATTTTTCTATTATTATCACTAAAATTAATTTCTTTTATCAACAAAATTATGAATGTTTTTTTTTTTTTATGCTTATTTTGTTGTTATTATAAACTTATATTAATGAAAAAGGATTTTTATTTAGAGAGTTGTTTTTTTCATGGATGTTTTTTATGAGTTCCTTTCATCACTTGACTTGCTTGGTGATGCATGTTTGGACAAGGTTAATATTAGATTTTTCTTGTAAATGTTTTTATAAAGTACTTTTATTATGCTATTCTACTTATATTGTAAATCTGTATTAGTTCATATATCATATATATATATATATATATATATATATATATATATATATATATATATATATATATATATATATATATATATACACCAAAAACCTTGAAAGTTGACCTTACT
The DNA here is from genome assembly GCF_022113875.1 of Hydra vulgaris. Taxonomy (NCBI): domain Eukaryota; kingdom Metazoa; phylum Cnidaria; class Hydrozoa; order Anthoathecata; family Hydridae; genus Hydra; species Hydra vulgaris. The sequence goes on along the minus strand of NC_061167.1, from coordinate 6,030,344 downwards.
GTGTCATCTTCATTTTCGTATCTTTGCTCAAACTGCTGGATCATACCGATTGTTCTTTGAGAATGATCACTGACAACAATACACATTTTGGCAAAGTTATCAAAACTCTTAATGACAACTGGGTGAGCCAACATTGGGATGGAAGTGACAACAAGTCTCTCATTCTCTGATTATTCAACCCTTTCATTGAAAAAAATCAGATATGAACACTCATTAAACAAAATATAGAGTGTACCTTCAAAATATTTATGATACTAATCTTATCTATTCGATCCTTGCTTGTATGTTTAAAAAAATCTGGATCAGGCATTTGTTAGGAAAGCAAAGCATCTACAATCGCTGCTTTTTTATTCATAGAAATATTTTTATCCAAAAGAGCCGAAGGAACAATCGTTGAATCAAGATACTATGTACAATTGTTAAGAGATACTAACATGCCGTTAACTGCCTCCGGATTGGAGCAAACTTTTTTATACCCTTTTATCTGAAAGATTGCATCAAGATCAGATGCACGAGATTGAATTGCTTTATGTGCTTGAAAGAACCACTTTGTGTAAAAATATACTATGAACTCACAGATGAGTTTCAAGTCTTAGCGTAGATTATTATTTTCTTGCACAAATCTCAGTTGCTTACAAAAAAAACTGAAATTTAAGGTAGTATAAATTCTTGCCTAAAAACCTAGCATGATGGCAGCTCCATTTTTTTTTAATTTGAAATGTGAAGGGGATAAATACTGCTTTGTTGGTTCAGGCAACTCTCTTCGGTCATTCCTCATATTGGTTATTTTAGTAATATAGGTCTCACAGTAATCTAAAGTTTGTCATGCAGCTTCCTTCAAAACTGTTCCTTTCACAGTTTTCAAATCAAAAAAGGTCAGGTTATTTTCGTCATATTCGAATTTAGGGTTCTCAAAAATATGTTTGAGTTCTACGAATAAGGGATTTTCAGGCCCTACACAATTTCACACTGCTTCACAGAAATGAACCATTCTAAGCTCAATGGTATGATGCCTACGTACTAGTAGAAGAAGGTATTTGTCTACCTCTTTCGTGATCCTTATAAGTGATCCTTTCTTAGAACCAGTATTAATTGAAGATGTATTAAAGCATACTTCGCATACTCTTAAATTGAGGTCATATTCTTCTAGTATTTTCATGATTCCTATATCCATATTTCACCTAAAGAAGACGGCAAGGCAGGTACTCCAAGAAGATGCGACACACCCTCAATGTTAATAAGCACAGCTAATCTTTCATTCTTTAGTCCTTTTCCCCGATTCATTTTAAACAAAGTCTTTCTGTCAAAATGAATTATACAGGGAGAAACTTTTTCCACTGCCTTTACATCTACTTTAGCAGTTTCTGCAGTATCCTCTGCAGTTTTTTTCAGACTCCATCTCTTATCCTCCCTCATCACCAAGACCACCTTTAATGTAACAAAAAATCTTAAAACAGGTTCAATTTTTCCAGCTGTTTATCTAAATGACCTTTGAGTATGAAAATACATAATTTGCTGATTTCATAACCACTTGTGTAACTTAAACTTTTCATTTTTTTATTTCTTAAATATAGTTTTAACAGAGTGCATGTAAAAAATATGATGAAATACCCTTTAAAATCAAAGTTTAGACAACAAATAACAATAAAAAAAAAAAAAAATGGAAATAATTTTCCATTTAAATCCTCCTCAAACACCTTGAGCATACCCTATTTTTCCTTTTTTGAAGTACAATTTCTGAACTTACTTAGTCTTGAGGAGGACTTAAAAGTCATCCGATTGACCTAAAAAAAATTTTGACAAAGTTTTACCATATTTGCTCCAACTTTAGCTGGGTATGTACTTTGTTTTCGAAAATTCCCTCAAAATGATTACCCCTGATATATATATATATATATATATATATATATATATATATATATATATATATATATATATATATATATATATATCTACTATAGCATATTTATATGCGCAATTGCTCACTTTTTTTGCTAGCCTAAATTAAGTGAGCATTTTTAGAAAACGATGAGGGAAAACGAAGAATAATGAATGAAAAGGTTGCTGACCCATACCAAACCCTCAGTGGATGTAGCAGCACTCCACTGCGAGTCAGGCTATTTGTCAGTCGATGTATGTACTGAAGCCCCCGGCAGCAGGCTATTTGATGTTAGGTGATTATGACATCATCATGCTCACCTAACTCAGCAGTATAAGATTTTTATTTATATATATATATATATATATATATATATATATATATATATACGTATGTATATATATATATATATATATATATATATATATATATATATATATATATATATATATATATCTATATATATATATATATATATATATATATATATATATATATATATATATATACAGTAGGTATATGACTTTTTTTTTAATCAAGATTCCTGGGGTGGCAAATGATGAACTTTTATCTAAATATAGTAAATATGACTTAATTTTTGTTTAAATTTTAAAAAACCTGGCGCACTCCTAAAGAATTAGCTACAATGCTTAATTCACACAAGTTATATATTGTAAAACAGAAATTTTAAATATCCATATGAATATATGCTTACTTTAGTCACTGTTCAGTGTTCACAATTGAAAATTTGAGATTAAGAATTTAGCATTAAGGTACTTGTCACTTTAGCAGGTAGTGTAAATGTCTTCCATTAAATTGACTGTTCTTTCAGCCACAATGTTTGATCCTGGAATGTCAATGACTGAAGGCTGATTTACCCAATGCGTTTGGAAACACTTTGTTGCTTTCTGGCAATCAAATTCTGAAACAACAGAATACAATTCTTCAAAACTGTGTTCAGTGAAATGCTGATTATAGAACCATGCTGATGCTCATACATTTGATATAAAGTTGCAGATACTGCTCAACTGCTGGCGATGTTCTTCCAGAAGAAAATAAGCTTGTAGAGCATATGTTGCTCTAGAGTTCTATCTCACATTATGAAGTGAAGGAAGCTTTCGTCGCTTGATTTTTGGAAATTTAGGGCATTTTTTGTACACTTTGTAAGCCTCGTAAAGTTCAAATAGAAACTTGAAATCACTCTTCCATCCAGCATTTTCAGAAGCAGTTTCTTCGACTTCACCTGTATATTTTGTCTGAAGGTTCTCATACTGACTGCAAATGTTATCAACAAACTCATAGTTTATATCTGGTTTCTGTAAGACTTTTGGAACACTGAAGTCAAGTAAATGTTGAAGAATCAAGTCAAGGATGTGGTGTTGACACCCAATCTACTGCAGTCTAATAATACATTTTCTTTCAAATTCTTTATAAAGCAGAGTGATTATTCCATTTTTGCCACCAGTGTTGACTTCTGTTGTATCGCACACAATCATTTTAATACTCTTCCACGCATTAAAGTCATCTAAGAGCTACTTCAATCCAGAAAATATGTTTGCAGCCGAACCAGATTCACATATGATGATACTTAAATTCAATTTCCTTGAAGGACTTTGCAAAAAAACAACTTCATATTCTTTCCATCGAAATGCATACATTTGCATTCAATGGAAAGAAATGCAAAAAGATGACAGTTTCTTTCCATCGAAATGCAAACAGAAATCATTTTCCTGCTGAAGAATGTGTTTTATTTCAGCAGCCTTTCTAATTCCATCTCTGACCACTCTTTTCCATATTCCGTTTGTGATAGTATGGGTAACTTAGCAGAATATTCAGCAGCTAGACTAGAACAGGTTCTCAATGATTGTCTTGTAGATAAAGAATATTTGGTAACCAGATTTGCAGCAGCCTTGGTTTTTTGATATTTTTTTGTTTCCACTTCAGGTATAAAATCATCACCAGGTGATATTTCAGCATTGATACGACATGAAAATTAAATTTACCCCAAAGTAAATTTAGTTGCTTTGCAATAGTTTCTATTCTTATTTTCTTCTCCTTCATTTTATCATGTATTCCCAAAAAACGCCCAATAATGTTCCTGTTAAGAGGCATTTTGCAGAGTTCATTTAATTCAGTAACTTGCAAAGGTATTTCTAAACGCCTGACAACTTTGCTTTTTATATTCTGCTGCCATACATTAGAGCTTTTATTAACTAGGTTACGTATTAGTTTAGACATGTCTTTGATGAACTAAATGAAATCTAAACTTTTTCTGTCAGAATAGCTTCTACAATAAAATAGCAAAGCAATTAGTCAAAAGCAGATGAGAAAAATCAAAGCTTAAAAAGCCAAACTACTAGAAACTCTACTTTTAATATGAAATTTTGAAAGCCTATTGGTTAAAGGCAGATTGTTAAAACTATATTTAGCTTTAATTAGCAATAAGAACCTAACATTTAAGGTATAAACATTGCCTACATTTAGCTCAATATAGTTATATATAACGCCATTTTTTTAAAGTTTTATATTGAATAGTGATGTCATCAAAAGATGCTTATGGGTGCGCCACCTTTTTTCATAATTTTTCACTAAAGGAATAATAAATGCAATTCACATATAAAAGTTCATCTACTGAAACCCCAGGAAATCTAATTTTATTCATATAGTATAAAAAGCCTATGCCTAATATACAGGGTCTATTCTAAGAAAAAAATTTGGGCAGCAGTATCCCCCGTCCCAGCAAAACTTTGTGAAAAATTAGGGTTTTTTTATGAAAAAAAAAAAAAGTCCTCAAATTTTTATTTAAGTGGCCCTAGTAAATGATCGGGGTCCGGTTTGATAAATTATAGCTGGGTTTGTGACTGGGGCTGCATAAACATTTATACATCCTAAAGCATATTTTTTTTACTCAAAATTCGTGTTATAATTTATATATATATATATATACATACATACATACATACACATCATTATGATCAACATGGTCATTGTAATCATCTTACCATCATCATCATCATCATCATAGTCATCATCATCTTCTCTTTCGGCAAATACTACACCATATAAATACTAAAGTTTATATAAAAATATGAAAGGACATAGTATGCCAGCATCTAAATAAAGAGCAAACGTATATGTTTATATCTATAATATGTATGCATAAACCGCATTTCAGAAGCTTTTCTCCCTTCTTTACTAAAAGTTTTGGAAGCTTTTATTTCTACTTTTCAAAGTCAAACCTCATTCTACCCCATATTTTTCACTATTTTGAGCAGTAGCTTTATTAATCATTTATTTAATCTTTATTACAAGAACTTCTCTCTTAAGAACAAATGTCCTTTTTTAAAAAGTGCTAAATAAGTGGTTCCAATTTTTCAAAACTCTAGAAAACACTGAGATTATTAATTTTTTCTTACTAACTGCAGTAAAAAAGTTATTCTTGAAGGCCTACACTCTTCTTTATTTCTTAATAACTTTAAGAGTGCCACATGGTATCGTGTTGTACCATTAAATCTTTGGTCCTGTAATGTTTCTTATCTACAATATCAATCTTCATGAAAATTAAACATCTAAAGTGGCTCTAATTGTTGACGACTCAATTAATTAAATGGCTCTATTTGTTGACAGCTCAACTTTATACTCTTGTCTTGACAAAAAATCTTCACTTTTTGATTGATTTTTAATCTGATCTCTCTTTTGTAACAGCCTAAGGTTTGCTGTGGCTTATGGATTTACATTCTGGGCTTATAATCTGCTATTTTTGTTAGACAACAAAACTCATTTACTGCAAAAAAATATTGCAATAATGTTGGTATACCTATATTGATGAATAACAACCCTTTTACTCTCAGGCAAAGTCTAAAAGCACATTTTAAATGTTATGCGGTTGTGGTGTAGTAGTAGAGTGCTCACATCATAAGCAAGAAGTACTAAGTTTGATCCCAACACATTCCTTGTAGTACCAAGCCCAGTTAGTCTTATCTTGCAATTCTTACCTCCACTACATTTCTCACCTTTTAAATGCAGTATGCATTTGAAAGGTAAGAAATGGATGGATTTGACTTAGGATGAATAAAAAATTGGATGAGGATTTGCCTTTGCATGAAAAAAAAATTGTTGCTGAAATTCTTTTATTTAAAATGCCTAAGGCTGCACACTATAAAATGAAAAGAAAGACATCAGAAAAGATATAGAAAAAAATGCTAGCACTGAGAAAGATCCACCAAGCTTAGTCCATATGGTAGATGAGTTTTCTTACCTTATGATTAGTTTTAGTGGCTTAACAAAAGAAAGAATAAAAAACTGGCTTTCACTTCTTTTGCAATACTGGCATACACAGTCATCATTTAAAATTTTTGAAAATTTTGCCAATAGTCTTATTGTTGTCAATGACCATACTGAATGAGCAGTCAGTATCATGCAGCACTGTTTATTATTACAACAACAAAGAGGAAAAACAGAACAGATTGATATCAGTTGACAAAGTTTGCTCTGCTTTTAAGACTTCTGGGAAAAGCTCCAAAAATTCTTACCAAAAAAAGATTATTCGATAGTCTTTCCTCCTTATCAAAGAAAAAAACACAAACAAACAAAAGAAAGATTAAACTATGATAGATAAACTATAGTTGAAACTTCTACAAAATCTTCCTAAATATTTAATATATATAAATATATATATATATATATATATATATATATATATATATATATATATATATATATATATATATATATATATATATATTTTGATTTAAGAATCATTATATGAAAAAAACCTAATACGTTACAAAGGTTACAAAATCAACATTTTTGGTAAATTCGAAAAAACATTTGTATTTCTTAGTTGTTAATGATTTTGTTTTTATAAACCACTCAAAAACTGTATATACTAATGATGTGCGGTACTTTGGCACATGTTTGATTTTTTCAGAATATCATTGATACTGATAAAGAACATTTTTTGTGATAACATCTCAAAATTTTGCAAAAAAGAAAAAAAAAGCAATGTGTAGTTTTTGCAGATCACAAATAAATTGTAGTAATAACTTAAGGAGTATTTTATTTTATTCTGATTAAAATATTACAAATATGAATAATAAAATAAGTAATTCTATTCTTATTTTGAATATATACATTTGCAAACTATATTATGAATCTAAATATTTGAATTTAGTTGTTAAAAAGTTATAAAAAAGCAACATTAAATAGTTTTTGGCCGACATAAAATGTAAATTATACTGTTTTTTGAGAAGAAAGAAAAAAACCATAATTTTTAATCAAAAATACAGATATATATCTAAGCTTTATAAAAAAGTGTAAAGAAAGCTCCAAAATGCCCATTGGATCAACGCTCGCTGATTATGTGCTTGGATCTAAAATCTCACTTCATAACACATCATTCCACACCATTACGGGCTCATAGCTCTTCTGGCTAAGAATGATGGCTTGTGGCCTACAGTGACTAATGTGTGCATTCAATTAATTGAAATCCATTCTGTAGCTTTTATGTCTGGCTCTGATGTGCTAGCCCAGTGAGTGTCTTGAGCTTTTTGTTTTGAAAGAAAAACAGATCATCACAATTGTAGATATCAACAATCTCTAATGTCAGTAAATTAAATATTTGTTCTTTATTATATACTTTTGTTCATAATCTTTGAATAAAAATATCCTTGTATATATATATTTAGATTTGTGTTGTAATGTGTGAATCAGACCATTTGTTTGTGAGAAGCAAAAATTTTACACAAAAATACTACCCAACTTACAAATAACTACCTAAGGTTATCTGTGGTCCAAAAAATGTTTGTCAAGCGTTTATCCATGATTTTATTGGTTCGCACTGAAAAATGAAGCATACCACCCTCACAAGATCTTTAAGAATGTTGGAGCTGTATTAAGAACTGGGATAGGGTTTATGACTATTGGCTTTTGTAGTGTAGCCCTATTATATTGCAATATTGGCTAGCATGACTTAGAGTGTAGGCAGTGAGATCTTTTGATAGAATAAACAGGATGATCAAAAGATGGAATCAACTGGCAGTTGATTCCATCTTTTGACTATCCTGTTTGAGAAGAAGTTGTACTAGACATCAGACTTGTTTTGTTCTCTGGTTAGAAAGATTCTTTGTCTTGTACAGTGGTGGTGTTTTTCTTGGGTTGGACTTATTTAGTCTATTTTCAGTTTTAAATTGTTATATTTAGTCTCCTCTTCTTCATCTTTTTTCCAGTGTTGTCAGAATAAGATCTTCTCCTTGTTGACATTGCTATTACAGAGTTGATTTGCTGATGCCTTTTTAAATCTAAGCTAATGATCACTCCCAAGTCTTTCTCAAATTCTACTTTTGATAATTAATGCCTATTTACCTGATAGTTAAAATTTTTATTTAGTTTACCAATGTGGATTACATTTACATTTTTCTCATTTAAAGATTTTTTCCGTTTTTTGTACCATTTTGATATAGTCTTAAAATTGTTTTGCAAACTAATTGAATTGTTTTTGTCAATTTTGTGACAAAAACAGTTCCAAAAAAATTTGTGGACTATTTTTGATTTTTTTTGCCTAGTCGTTTATAGTTGTTGTAAATTATAAATAGTAATGGTCCCAAAAACAAACCTTGAGAAACCCCGCTAGGCATGTGTAGCTATTCTGAAACGATATCTTCTAGTTTGACATGCGTTTTTGATTTTTAAAGTAGTTTACTATCCAGTTGAGCATCTTATTTACTATTCCCTATGATATTAATTTTCTTAAACAAAGTTGTGTTTGGTACTTGATTGAATGCTTTGCTGAAGTCTGTAAATATTATATCAACTGGAATGTGGTTCTCAGTAGCTTTTGTAATTAAATCGAACAACTCAATCAAATTTGTTATACATAATTTTCCCTCAATAAAGATCTGTTGATCATTTAATATTAAGGATCCTTTCAATTTCATATGTGAGTTCAAACTATATTTTTTCTTTGTCTAGATTTGAGTGATTTATACAGACACCACCTCCCCTTTTCCCTTCTTTATTGTGATAGAATGTTTAGTATCTGCTTATTGTGATAGTATATTTAGTATTCACTTATGCTTGGTATAGAATAGTTATTAAACCAAGTTTCAGAAATTCCTTTAATAATTTATGGGAATTTCTAATCCTAATTTAAAATTGACCTTACTAGTTGTAAAGTTAGTTTGTTATTTATAAATGGTAGAAAAGATGTAATTTTAGATGTAATTTTTGTGTATTGTTGTTTTTTGGGTCAATACTTTTAGTACAAAATTTTGGTCGTTTTTTAAACTTATAATTGACTTTTTGTGACTATTAATTTCATTTTTTTGGTCTTTTGAATTGTGTTGCTCCTGATACCATAACAAAAGGGGGATTTTTCTGTCAGATTGACATTTAGTTTGCTTCTTACTTTGGGCAAATCATAGTCGTACTTGGCTTGGTCTGATTTCACATCCAGAAAAATGAATACATTAGGAAAATATGCTTAACTTTTAATCAACAGCTTTCTTTTCTTTATCAGTTGTTTCAGTTGGTTGATACTGAAACACCATAATAATATTTTTCTCCTTTTTTTTTCTTGAGTTTTTCTTCAAATGAAATCACATCAAGTATACTTATTTGCTGAGGTATTAATTTACAGCTAAGTTACAACATTACTTCATATATATATATATATATATATATATATATATATATATATATATATATATATATATATATATATATATATATATATATATATATATATATATATATATATATATATATATATATATATATATATATATATATATATATATATATATATATATATATATATATATATATATATATATAGTATATATATATATATATATATATATATATATATATATATATATATATATATATATATATATATATATATATATATATATATATATATATATATATATATTATAGTGGTAATTCTAATAAGATATTGGTAATCATATTCTTGTTCTGTATGGTTATCTTCTTTTTAAATATTTTATAATTTGTCGTTTTGTAATAAGTTATTTTATTAAATTTTTATTGGTAATTGTCTTCGTTGTTGATTTATTCTCTTTAACACAAAAAGTAATTTTTTATAATGAGTGTTTATTGCTATAAAAAAAAAGCAGCTTGTACTTTGTCCCTCTGGGAATAATATAAGTTTTTTGTTACAGTTAAATACAGATTTAACAAAACCAAATTTTTTTCTTTAGAAACAAAAGCAATAGTGATAGTCTTTTGAAGCAAATATAATAAATAAATAAACAAAAGTACTCTGAAACAAAAAATATCACCATATACAGGAGCAAGTTTTTGGGTTACTACAGTAAAATTCAATTTTATTGATTTACAACTCACTAGTTACTGGTTAAAAATGCCTTGATACTTTAATACCAGATGTTTGATGAAAATCTATTTTGAAATCTTTTAAGAAATCTATTATGAAAATTTATTTTAAATAATATTTAAGTCTCTGTAAATGTTCACGAGTCTTACTTAAACGGTCCAATCTTAAAAATATTTTTTATTTAAAAGTTTTTTGAATCCAATGTTAGTATATAGAACATATTAATAGTATATATATATATATACATATATATATATATACATATATATATATATATATATATATATATATATATATATATATATATATATATATATATATATATATATATATATATATATATATATATATATATATATATATATATATATATGTATATATATATATATATATATACAGAGGTGGCCAAAAATTAAAGACCACTGATTTTTTAGTTGGTTAAATCAAAATTAAGAAAATTCTAATTGACATATTAAACTTTTTTTTTAATATCTTGTTAGTTAAAATATACGGACTAAAACGGTATAATTTTTTTAATCTAATTCTAATTAAATAGCGTTTAACTTATTAAAAAACTGATGAGTACTTATAAATTTTCTTTAAATAAATTGGACAAAATTTAACGACCAAAATCTAAATCTTTCAAATCTTTAATTTGCACTTATTAAAAATAATAATTGATTATTTTTTTAAACTGTCATAATTGCTTATTACGTTGGCTATAAAATAAAATGTCGAAACCTGAGTTTCAATATCAAATGAACATATATTTTTTGAATTGCAATAAGGATATAAAAATATTGCAAAAATGCGTGCAAATGTCGAAAAAAGACAGATATGTGGCTCTTGTATTAAAAGAAGGCTATAGCATCATACAAATAGCAAAAAAGCTCGGAAGGTCTCACTCTTGCATTACTAACATAATTCAACAATACAAAGAGACCGGGTCAATTAATGATCGTCACAGGACTGGGCGCAGTAAAATTTCAAATGACCGTGATGTTCGCTCGTTAGTGAGATTAATGAAAGAAAACAGGCAAGCATCATCTACAGACTTGTCTACGAAATGGACACTGTCAAATGGTCTAAAAGCAAGCCCTAGAACTGTGCAAAGGGTCCTCCACAATTTAAATTATTTATGGCTTGCTGCTGCAAATAAACTACGCTTAAATCAAAAACAAAAATTTGCCAGGAAAGAGTGATGCAAACTACATAAAAATTGGTCAACAGATCAGTGGAGTCGTGTGGTCTTTAGTAATGAAATGAACGTTGAGGTAGACAACAGAAAAGGTCGCGTAATGTTGCGTAGACTTCCAAGCGAACGATACAATGAATCATGCATTTTGAAATGAACAAAACAAGGCAGTGGTTCAATAGGCATTTGGGCCTGTATGAGTGCCTGTGGAGTTAGCGTTTTTCATTTATTCGATGGTAGACTCAACAAAGAAAGGTACATCGAAATTTTGGAAAACTCGCTTATTCCTAGCATTGATTTATGGCAGTTGCAAGATGGGTTTATTTTCCAGCAAGATAATGCGCCATAATGTGTCATAAAGCGCATGTTGTTAGCAATTGGTTCAATTCTAATAAAATTCAAGTGCTTCCATGGATTGCCAATAATCCAGACTTAAATCCAATAGAGAATTTATGGTCGTGGCTTGATCACAAGCTTGGTAAAGAACAACTTTACAATTTGGAAGATTTGAAATTTTCTATCTCTCATCATTTAAATAATGTGCCAGATGAAGTAATCAAAACTTTAATGAATTCAATGCCAGAACGAGTACAAGAGTGCTTGAAAACAAATGGAGGAACAACACGTTTCTAAATTATTTTTTTATTGCTTTTTGAAATATTTTTGAAACTGGTCTTTAAATTCTGCCCAATTTTTTTTTCCATTTATATTTTTTACTAGTCAGTTTTTTAATTTTTTAACATTATTTTGTAAAAAAATTATAAATTCTTTTATAATGAATATAAAATACAATAAAAATTCTTTCTAAAAATGTTTTTCTTTTTTTGATATCTTTTTTCAAAATAAATTATACTAAGGTTAAAAATAAATTTTGAAGAAAAAATGAGTGGTCTTTATTTTTTGGCCACCGCTGTATATATATATATATATATATATATATATATATATATATATATATATATATATATATATATATATATATATATATCATCATCATCATCATTTTTTGTAATATATATTTTTGTTAAAAATGTTCCGATTAAATCTTAGAATAGTTTTTTTTATAGTTTTCAATGATCTTGTCAATGTTTTTGGATGTTTGTCAGTCATATTTGCAAGATTTAGACCAATGGATGACCATTGGTAAACTTCCTCACAACAGTGATGAGGAGTTTATGATTTGCAGGTATAATAAAAATGTTATATTAAAAATATATATTTAAGCTTATTAAAGCATGTGTGCATTAGTTAAAGAATAAAAATAGACTTGATGCCATGGGATAATCAGTTAAGTATACTTTAAATGTTCAAATGGAAATGGAAAAAGTTTAAAATGAAATCGTCAAGTTATTAGTTACTCTATAAACATGATTTTTTTATGGGATCTGATATAACTGATTGATCTGATGTAACTGAATGATCTAATGTAACTGAATGGATTATATGAAAGAAAATCTTTTTTTTTCATTACTGTTTTTTTATTTGATTAAGATATTATAAAAGGATTAAGGTTTTGTTATAATTTATTATTATTTAGGTACTTATTACTGAAAATATTTTTGTATTGTTACTGGAATCTTTTTTTATATATTATTAAGTATGTTTTTTATTATTAGATATGTTGCTACATTTTTTAATTTTCATCCCAGTGCTTAATTGACAGACATGCTGACATATTATACATAGGATAATATATTTTGTGACCATATTTTGTAAACAGTATTTTGAAACAAAGGGAGTATTTTGTAACCAAACTTTGGCATGAGCTTGTTACACTAGTTAAAAAAGTTTTTCTTTAAGAGTTTACAGATTTTTTGACAGTTAAAATGGCATAATTTAAATTTTCTACTTAAAGATTGGTTCAAAAACTATTTTACAAAGTTCTCAAATGAATTTGAAAAGTTCAGTAAAGTTTTCTTTGTTATCACAACAAAAGTTTTTTTTTGCTGTCATAGCAAAAAGATTTTTTGTGTTAATATCAACTATCTTTCATCAACATTTAAATGAATAAAAACAATATTTTTTATTTTTCTGTTTAGTGGGCATAAAGAAAATTTTCAGCAATTGCACACTCAGTAATGTGCTGGCCCCAGAGGCTATGTGGGAATCATACATAGGCGCTTGTATATTAGTATTTTGCATAGTAAAATTCAAACCTAATATTGACCTCAAAATTAATAACAAAAAATGTTTATTATTAAGTCACATAAGTTGCTTTTAACAATTGTAATACATCAAAGAAATCATATCAAGGATTAAATTAAGATCACCACATCAAGAGTTAAATGAAGATAATGGCAGTCAGGAGAGAGTTTGCAATCCTGAAATTATTTAATTAAACAATTCACAATCGGTGATTTTTAGGTATTAATAAAGAATTGCTTGTAATTAGATTTTCATTAAAACTATTTCGTTATAAATTTATTGCTTGTTTTGTCAACTTTTATTTATTATAACCATAGAATTGAAATGTCATGTTTGTTATTTGACCTTTTTTTATGTGGTCAAAATATTTTCAAAATGATAAAAAATGATTTAAAAAATTTACTTATCTAAAAAATGTTTCTACTGAATCTAGCTCTGTAAAAACAAAAATATTTATCTATCAATAATTTATTTTAAAAAATGGTGCTGTTAGAATGCATAAAATCCCAAATAAGTTTCCTAAACAAAAGAAATTGCAATTAGACTAAACGAAGTTTTGGTTTTATATTTGGAAATTTGAATTGAATCCCGTAAAAAATTATTGAAAATTTTAAAGTAAGAAAATTATTTTGAACAGAAAAAGATAAGGAGTTTAATTATATATATATATATATATATATATATATATATATATATATATATATATATATATATATATATATATATATATATATATATATATATATGTATATATATATATATATATATATATATATATATATATATATATATATATATATATATATATATATATATATATATATATATATATAAAAATCAAAAAGCTACATAAAATTGAAGAAAGAAGATGGAAGGAAGAAGTAAGGTTTTTTTAATTAATTATGTTTTTAATTAGTAATTAGTTAGTAAAGAAAAATTAAACTCCAAAGTTGAATTAATTTTAGTTATATTACAAGTATATCTGCCTGTTTCAACTTAAAAATAAAAAAAATCTAATTAAACTCAAAATGAAGTTTTCACATATGACTATTTATATTTTACTTATATTAGGAAATGTTCTTACAATATTTTACAAAGCATCAATTAATGAAAGTTCAATTACTTTATCCATAGTTAATAGAATAAAAATAGACTTGATGCCATGGGATAATCAGTTAAGTATACTTTAAATGTTCAAATGGAAATGGAAAAAGTTTAAAATGAAATCGTCAAGTTATTAGTTACTCTATAAACATGATTTTTTTATGGGATCTGATATAACTGATTGATCTGATGTAACTGAATGATCTAATGTAACTGAATGGATTATATGAAAGAAAATCTTTTTTTTTCATTACTGTTTTTTTATTTGATTAAGATATTATAAAGGGATTAAGGTTTTGTTATAATTTATTATTATTTAGGTACTTATTACTGAAAATATTTTTATATTGTTACTGGAATCTTTTTTTATATATTATTAAGTATGTTTTTTATTATTAGATATGTTGCTACATTTTTTAATTTTCATCCCAGTGCTTAATTGACAGACATGCTGACATATTATACATAAGATAATATATTTTGTGACCATATTTTGTAAACAGTATTTTGAAACAAAGGGAGTATTTTGTAACCAAACTTTGGCATGAGCTTGTTACACTAGTTAAAAAAGTTTTTCTTTAAGAGTTTACAGATTTTTTGACAGTTAAAATGGCATAATTTAAATTTTCTACTTAAAGATTGGTTCAAAAACTATTTTACAAAGTTCTCAAATGAATTTGAAAAGTTCAGTAAAGTTTTCTTTGTTATCACAACAAAAGTTTTTTTTTGCTGTCATAGCAAAAAGATTTTTTGTGTTAATATCAACTATCTTTCATCAACATTTAAATGAATAAAAACAATATTTTTTATTTTTCTGTTTAGTGGGCATAAAGAAAATTTTCAGCAATTGCACACTCAGTAATGTGCTGGCCCCAGAGGCTATGTGGGAATCATACATAGGCGCTTGTATATTAGTATTTTGCATAGTAAAATTCAAACCTAATATTGACCTCAAAATTAATAACAAAAAATGTTTATTATTAAGTCACATAAGTTGCTTTTAACAATTGTAATACATCAAAGAAATCATATCAAGGATTAAATTAAGATCACCACATCAAGAGTTAAATGAAGATAATGGCAGTCAGGAGAGAGTTTGCAATCCTGAAATTATTTAATTAAACAATTCACAATCGGTGATTTTTAGGTATTAATAAAGAATTGCTTGTAATTAGATTTTCATTAAAACTATTTCGTTATAAATTTATTGCTTGTTTTGTCAACTTTTATTTATTATAACCATAGAATTGAAATGTCATGTTTGTTATTTGACCTTTTTTTATGTGGTCAAAATATTTTCAAAATGATAAAAAATGATTTAAAAAATTTACTTATCTAAAAAATGTTTCTACTGAATCTAGCTCTGTAAAAACAAAAATATTTATCTATCAATAATTTATTTTAAAAAATGGTGCTGTTAGAATGCATAAAATCCCAAATAAGTTTCCTAAACAAAAGAAATTGCAATTAGACTAAACGAAGTTTTGGTTTTATATTTGGAAATTTGAATTGAATCCCGTAAAAAATTATTGAAAATTTTAAAGTAAGAAAATTATTTTGAACAGAAAAAGATAAGGAGTTTAATTATATATATATATATATATATATATATATATATATATATATATATATATATATATATATATATATATATATATATATATATATATATATATATATATATATATATATATATATATATATATATATATGTATATATATATATATATATATATATATATATATATATATATATATATATATATATATATATATATATATATATATATATATATATATATATATATATATAAAAATCAAAAAGCTACATAAAATTGAAGAAAGAAGATGGAAGGAAGAAGTAAGGTTTTTTTAATTAATTATGTTTTTAATTAGTAATTAGTTAGTAAAGAAAAATTAAACTCCAAAGTTGAATTAATTTTAGTTATATTACAAGTATATCTGCCTGTTTCAACTTAAAAATAAAAAAAATCTAATTAAACTCAAAATGAAGTTTTCACATATGACTATTTATATTTTACTTATATTAGGAAATGTACTTACAATATTTTACAAAGCATCAATTAATGAAAGTTCAATTACTTTATCCATAGTTAAAGCAAAAAGCGTCTAAAGAACTGCAACAAACAATAAGAAGTCAGGAAGAAAAGTTTGAATTTAGCAAAGCAGATGAACTATTTAATGAAATTAAATTAATGAGTAATGAATTAAAATTAAATTAATGAGTAATGAATGTTTTACAACAAACAGCAATACTGAACTCAATCTAATGTGTCGACAGAATGAAAATCAGGAACGGATACAAGGACATAGGAATTATAAAAGTTTTTCCAACATAGCATTAGCAAGCATACGGTACAGTATAGGCTCTCGGGAAACAGCTGCAATTGCAATGGCAGCTTGGATGGATGCAGGAATAGTTAAAGAAGTTATACCAAGTTGGTTATTGACCACAACAAAGTCAAGAGAGCTTAAGAAAAAATTATGCAGTCTCTTTCTAGAGAGTTTGATACTCAATGCAGGTCTATCATTAATGATTGTGTTTTTTTTGACGGCAGAATTGATAATACAAAAGTTCAATTAGTAGTCGAAGGTTCGTCTAAATGTTATCCTGCTACAAAGAAATATTATACAGTATGTCAAGAGCCCGGTGGTAGGTATCTTTTCCATTTCACACCTAAAAAAGTTCAAAAACATATGAAACACGCTGAAGTAATTGCTCATAATATATACAAATTTTTGAAAAGTAATTGGTGCGGATAAAAGCTTAACAGCGATCAGTTGTGATTCTACTAGTGTTAACACAGGGTGGTCAGGTGGAGTAATACATTGGCTGGAAGTAAAGTTAGGAAGAAAGCTAAACTGACTGGTTTGATGAACTTCCTCTGCGTCATCCAATACCAACTCTAGATGGAGAGACTCTGAGCAGCATCAAATGGTGAGGCAGCATTGGAAAATTATTTAATGACGCAACTGCTCTGGAAATTAATCCATCCTTTGAAAAAATTGATGTCGGAAATCCGCCTATTACTCTAAAGGATGAAGTAATCAAAAATTTATCCTCCAATCAGTTTTATAGGTATTAATTGGGCCAGTTAATCATTCCAGATGGTTGACAACAGCCAACAGACTTTCCAGAGTTTGGGTCTCAAAACCTGAGTTGGAAGGCGAAAATTTAAAAAACCTTAAAATAATAATTGAGTTCATTGTTGAAGTTTACATGCCGATGTGGTTTAAAGTTAAAGTTGAGCACAGGTTTACTGAAGGACTGAGACATATTCTTTACCAACTTAGCCTTCTGATACATCAATCAAGTCAAGTAGTAGAAATTGTTATGTCAACAGGTCAGTGTGGTAAGCTTTCTCTGAGTACATCATACAGACCATGCTCTGCTCAGAGAATGTAGAGGAAAGAAAGAACAGTATAGTTAGAGTTAATTGTGAAAATCAGAGGTCCTGGTGATGAAAAACTTCAAACTTCTGATAAAAATGACAGAGCTAGAATAACTCCAGAAATAAAACCTGATGCAGCAATGCTTATACAGCTAATCGACTGGAATATATCCTATGAATGAGCCTATTCTTACTTGTGATCTGACAACAGAAGAAGTAAAACAGATAATATTTTAGCCTATGATTGTTCCAAATTGGCCTTGTCATGGACAGTCAATTAAAGAACTAGTTAAACAGGTAACAGAAGCAGCAAGCAAAGTTTATTCTCAAGAAAAAAGATATAGTTTTATAAGAGGGCAGGACTTATCGAGAGAATTGATGTCTTCTGATAGGTCAAAGAAAGATTTGATTTTAATGAAAGAAAAAAAAAGAAATGTAAATTTTATTTTGTTAAAAAAAAATTACTATAAAAAAAATCTATTTTTATGAAATAAAAAACTAAATGATAGAAAAATGATTATAAACAGAAACTATTATAAACATTTTAATAATAATAATTTTAAATATTTAACAAACAAAAAAAATTTAAGCCGACAAAAATATACAACCACAAGCGAAAATTTGCTTTTCTAGTAAGAAATTTTCTGCGAATTTAAGTGAATACTAAAAATGAACTCCCGGTAGCTAAATCATTTCGGATATTTAAATCTAAGCTTTTTTTAGTAAAATTATATATAAATACAAGTTTTTAGAATGCAGGGTTTTTAATCTGGAAAAAAAAATTATGACACACCCTTATATATATATATATATATATATATATATATATATAATATATATATATATATATACACATATATATATGCAGGCTTGGTCGGGAAGCGGATGCGATCGCACTCGATAACTGTCCACGGAAATAATATTTAGTTGCGAAAAACCGGCCAGATTTTAGTTTATATATGTTTCCTTGTTTGTTCGCAAAATAATTAGTTCATTTTATTGTAAATTTTAAAATATTTTGTTTTATGGTCTTACATGGAAACATGCATTAACTTGAATGTTCTCAAACATCTTAGTGCGGAATAATAAAAAAAGAATATTCGCGAACACAAAAAACCCGCCAAACCTATGATCAACTAATTCTATTGGTTTACAAAATGCTAACCGAAATTTCTAGAATATTCAAAAAATACTAACTAAATGTCCTGAGTATTCTGTTGAAATATTTTTAAAATATTATTTTTTGAATTTTGTTGCGTTTTTGTTGAGATTTCTAGCATAAATTATTTTAAGAGTATACTATCAAATGAACTATTATTTTGATTCTTGGAGCCACATCTACAAAGCTATAAATGTTTTAAACTAACATTATTTGGTTACAATAATAAATGTTTTAAATTTATATTTTTTAACTTGTCAACGTTTTGTAAATATATTATAGATTTTATTAGTATATTCTTATTTTTTATATATAAGGGATGTATTTTTTATGTATTTAATGTATTTTTATGTATGTAATGTTTTTTTATTTATGTAATTTTATGTAAGTGTATTTTATTCAAATGTAATCATTTAACGCAATTTGTGCTATTGATTTTGTAAACAAAAATACTTTCAATAATAACTGCGCTTTCAATGAAATTATTAATAATCATCAAAATTAATACAGAAAATTTATACAGAAAACTACTAATCCATTTTCCTCAGTGTACTCGATAACTGATTCTTATATATATATATATATATATATATATATATATATATATATATATATATATATATATATGCAGCGTGGAAAATAACAGGCGGTCAACGGTCAATGACCACCCGAAATGACTGAAATTGCTGTTTTGACCTCCCAAAAAGAATTCTAGCCGGTCAAGGTTGACCAGTTGAAAAATCAGAGTTAGTCAGAAAAGTCAGAAAAATCTTTTGTTAAACCCAATTTTAAATTTTTTAGATTTCATAACACTGTAAAACTTTGATAAAGCATCTAAAACAATTTTATTGCTTATATGCTACTTTTTAAAGTAGAAATAATTAATAAAATTGCTTTCGTTGGAACGAAGCAAATTAAAACTCGCATCGCTGCAACATGAAATTCGTCATTGTTTATTAATACTCGCTAATGCTTCGACGAGTATTATATATGGCGTAAATTATATATATTATTTTTTTTGCTTCAGTTATTGAGATCAATTTTATTGAGTGTTTTTTCCTTAACTGATTTAAGTTCTTATTTTATTATTATTTTATTAATAATATAATATACAATAATTGATGATTTTAGCAAAGCACTAAATTTATTTTTGCTCTTTCTATATCTTTTTATTTATTTTGCTCATAATTTTTTGTTGCAAAATGCATTTAACAAATGACTTTTTTTTTCTTCTTATTTTATTTACATGTCATGAAGAATAATTACTGAAATAAAAATTTTAACAAAGAAAAAAAAAAATTTGACCTCCCAAAAAAAAAATTTGACTGTCAGTTCAAATTTTTTTGATCGGCTTATGTATTAGCCGATCAATTTGACCGCTCGCCTTTGATTTCTTATTTTCCACGCTGATATATATATATATATATATATATATATATATATATATATATATATATATATATATATACATACATATATATATATATATATATATATATATATACATATATATACATTATGGTTATATATTTTTTCTCAATTTTGATTATATATTTTTGCTTTTATTTATTTATAGTCTGCAAGCGTCCAAAATAGTCGAAAAAGATGAAGAAAATTATTGGAGGGCAACTTACCAAATAAAAGGTTATTTTCCTTTACATTTTCTATTTTGCTTTGTACTGCTGTTTAGGAAATAAATGTATTTTACTATTTGTTTAACAGAAACAAAGTCTACTAATGGAAATGTGAAATCTCTTGTACCAAAATTTATAGAAGGAATTCAACAACAGGTAAAAAAATACATTTAAAATATGTAAAAAATAATAGTTTACAATTATTTATAATAATAATAGTTATAAATATTATTGTTTTCATTTGGTTGTGTTTGACTTTAATGTACTGTTCTATTAAATTTTTATAACAAAATATCTTAAGTCTTAAATAACTAAAGATCATACATTATTGCTTCATAATTTGTACTAAAAATTAAATGCAATAGTAGAAATTATGTATAATTTTTATTATTAATAATAATTTTATTATATATTATAAAACAGTATCAACCATTATCAACTTATCAATAAATTTAATGAAGTTAACTAATCTATTTTGCAGATTTTAGTTACTTGAAAACATTCAGACAGGTTTTCTATATACAAATATTTAATTACTAGCTGTCATGACCCATATGATACGGGTCATGACAGCAACCCGTACGATACGGGTTGTGGTAAGTCTAATCCACACCCAATCATTTCTAAACTTGTTCCTGGTTTAGTCTATATACTTTAACTTATTTTGTAAACGACAAAAAATAAATTAATTCAAAGTTCTGTTAGTTGGTAAAATGCGAATTTTTTTGCAAACCATAATTGTTAAATTATAAATAAAACTTATGCTATGATATTATTTTGACTCTCTCATAAGGATTTGTTTAAAAAGCAAATTTAGACGTTGAAAAATGGGCAAGCCAAAGAGGCCTAGTTATTTCAATTAAGGTAGCTTTATCTGCTTGATATTTTTTATAAAAGCCTTTCTGTAAAAAAACACTTAACTTACATTCATACAATTAGGCTGTTTTTACTGCGAAATCAGGCAAATAAATTTTTAAACCTATTGTTTGTACAATCGAGACTTAATGCAAATAAAAACGATCCTAATAGTACACAGGGTGATAAAAGTATAAATGGTTTCCATTTACATATAAAAAGTTAACAGAAATATAAAAAAACAAAGCAAAAATAGCCAAAATTCAAAACTCCAAAATTCTAAAGATAAAAAATATAAAAACTTATTTGAGAAACAAACTAAAAAGATTTCTTGAGATAAAATTAAAAAAAAAAAATTTTGAAAAAACTACAAAAAAAATTTATATTCAAAAATACTTTTAATTACAATAAATACAATTTAATTTGAAACATTCTTTCATTGTTACATATCTTTTAGTATATGGTATGGAGATTATCAAGCTTCGTTTTAGCTTTTTGAAAACAATCAACATTCAGAACATAACTTAAATTCTACTATGTAGGAACATTCAAAATCAGTCATAGGAGGAGGAATTTGACCTAAAAATGGAACATAATTATTATTGAATACACTTAATACACATTAATTTGTTATGTACTTTATTTATTTGAAAACTCAAAAATGTGACTAAACAGATAACAAATAAGAAACTTACTTAAATTGGTTGTTTATCTTTTGTGAAAGTTTTAAGATTTACTGTTGCACGTTTGGATTAACAACTCTTTTTAAAAAAGCAAGGCTAAAAATAAATGATCAAAATAAAAAAATCCAACCCAATACATATTCTACCCAATAATCATTTTAAAGTAAAGACCCCGACGTGAAAGTAAACAAATCATCTAATCTATCAACACAAAACAACACATCGAAAGTGTAAACAAAAGGATTTGAACCCACGCAAAGTCCTTTAACCGCTTTTGACATGTTTTAAAGGAATAAAAAATTATTTGTATTGTATTAATGTAATTAATGAATTAACTGGAAATCAATTTATTAATATATAATAACAATAAAAAAATATAAAAAAAAGTATATTTACAAAAAAAATTTGACTAAATTTGCATTATCAATAAAGGATTGGTAGGTTAACCAATATTTGGCTAAATTGGTAGAATACTATAACATAAATACTAATTATAGATGCAGCATTTTTTTATCAACTACTCACTCTCCTCCTTAACATACATACATATATATATAAAGAGGTGGGGGGGTGCTTTAGCCCTAAATTTGACCCACACCTTGTGAGATGTGGGCCCTCTATTCGTTCTGCAAAATGCTTAAAAAACATTGCAAGATGTCTAAAATGAAACAAAATTAAATAATGACATGAAAAAAGTAAAAAAGGCAAAATAGCACTGCAAACCAATTAACCTGCTACTGATTAAACAATCAAAACCTGTAAGAAAAAATACTTTATGTGTAACAGAAAAAATTTCTTACAACTAAAAATACAAAAAAATAATGTTATTCAACCAGAAATTAAAATTACTCTTACCTTGTTTGCAAAAAAAAAATTTCTATTTAAACTATTAGCTAATGATCAACAAAGTAAACTTAAAATAATTCAAGCTTACTAAGTTAAAACCATATTTTAACAGTAGACAAAGTAAACAAATAGTCTGTAGAGCACTAAAGTAGAACTAAAGAAATAAAATAACAACTAAATTTAAAATGTTTTTAATACATAATTCTTGCAGTTAAAAACATAAAAAAATAACTCTATCTTCACAAGATAATGAAGGTAAAATAGTTAAATCAAACTAAAAGTAAAAAAAAAAGAAATTATTAAAACGTAAATTTTTTCTTAAGTATGATCCTTTTAATTAAAAACAATAATATTTTTTTAAACAGATAAGGACACATTGATATAGAACAATTCTTTCATATTAAGTTTATTACGTTTTTGAAAGGTCATTAAAGTTCTTTCATATTGCAAGTACTTAATAAACTTATGAATATCTGCAATAACAGGTGATTATGAAAATTAATTATTCAAAAAATTTTATTTAAAAGATATTATTTTGACATGGAGAATCATAAACACTGTCACAGCAGCTCTTGAATCATTCTAAAATTTTGCATGTTTTGTTGACTTAAATTTTGATGGTGTTTAGTGTAAAAACAAAATATACAACTTACAACAAATTTTTTTGTAAACGTAACTCAATTTTTAACTAAATTAATATTAAAAGAAAAAAAAGTTATGTTTTTGAAAGAGTATATTTATTTACAAACAAAACTTAAAAAATAGATCAATTAAAATATAAATGTAAAACTAAATACATTCACATACCTCTTTTATTTGTAGATGTAGTTATGTATTTTCCATTGCCCACTATAACTTCAAACTGCACTCAAACTGCACTTTTGATAAGGGTAATTTCTTCCCTTTAATAGAGGGAAAATCTTATTGCCTATTCTAGATATAGAAGACTTTATTTAGAATTTGACTATTGTACCCCCCTTCACTTTGAAACCCATGTTGTTGGACAGAAAAATACAAACTGTTATTTCACAAAAACTTAGAAAATCAAACACATTTAATTACATTTTCATTACATTAAAATAAATACAAACTTTAAAACTTAAGATAAAGATATATTCAAATTTAAAACTTACAATATATGATAAGCTATGAGACTATAATTAAAATAACTATCACATAAATATTGTTATTTAATATTATAATAATTAGGAACTAAAAAAGTAAATTTGAAAGATTTTTTAAAACGAAATTCAACTTAACAAAATCTAACATGAATATCACCACCAGACAATAACACTGTACTAAATAATTAGATTCGTGTAAAACATGTTTGAGTATCTAATAAAAAAACGCAATAAAAAATAAAAAACAACTTACTTATATCTAAAATAAGCTCATCTTCAGCTTCTATAAAATTAACTGCTTGTTGAGAAACAATTTCTACACATCACCCACAAAAACAGAACATGTTTCATTAACTAAATTATTAAAAAGTCAAACTTTAGTAACTATAAAAACAGATTGAAAATTACAAAATACAATTATAAATAAAATTTATAAATAAAAGTATATTCAATAATTATAGTTTTATAATAATGATTAAAGAGATATTTAAAGATGTTTAGAGATTCATGAAAGTTAAAAAAGCAATATAAATACTTATCGTGTGCACATCTACAGTGCCTCGTGCATCTCATGTTATTTAAGTCATCAAAGTAATTGATGCGCTTTTGGTTAAGAATGTTTAACAGGGGCGTTGATAATAACATAATTTAGTTGTAAATAAACTTAAAAAGTTTAACTAAAATAACATAAGTATCTCAATAATGACACATACGCAAAAAAAATAAAAAAGAAAGTCGCCAATGGTGGGACTTGAACCACAGCTATCTTGTTCTGAAGCCCAGCGCGCTAACCACTCGATAACGCTAACACGTTGGGGGTGGAAGATATATAAAAATTGTTTTTAACGGATATAAATACAAAAAGATCAGAAATTAAGAAGAGGTTGACGAAATGCAGTTCTTAAGTGAAAATCAAACTGAAAAACTTGATATATGTTTAAGTATGTTTTAACATTACATAACATAAAGTTTAGGTACGTACGATTTGAGTTTCACGTTTGCTCACGTTTTCTTATAAAGCAAAGGTAAGACTCTTTCTCATCACTACTCTGGATGCAATGGTTGCCAAGAGTATTGTGTCAAACAGGCTCGAAAGCGCACTACTACTACTATTAAGTTCAGTATTATTAAAGAGATTATCTTTTTTAGATTTTAGTTACTGGAAAGTCGCTTGGATTGCTAGCCGAATTTGGAGATGTAAGTTTTTTATTTACTTATTTATTTTTTATTAGTTCATCTCCTAAAGGTTACAATGATGTATTATTTTAAGCAAGATATAAACCAAATGAATTTATTAAAGTTAATTTAGATTTAGTTTAAAATAGTAAAAAAACCTTAAATAATTTTCTACTAACATTTAGCAGTAGAAGATATCAATAACATTAATCTTGATATTTATTTATTATGCAACTTATTTTAACTTTTTGTTTTTTTCAACTCTTGAATTACTGTGATTCTGAAATATTTTCAGTTAAATAATTTTTTTTACAAATTATCTCAAAAAAATGATAACCATAATTTAATTAAATAACTTAAATTTTAGTTTGTTACAAAAATTTGTGTTTAAAATTGTCAGAAACACATTTACAGTTTGTTTGTTTTTTTGTCTCTATATACTACTTATTTACTACATATTTGGTTATTGCAACAAGTGCAATAACCAAATAAAACCTTGGAAAGATGGGGAAAAGATTTTCTATTTTGATTCTAAATCTTTTCTATCAATATAGAAAAGAAAGAGTTATATTGTTTTGTACAATGTCTATAATGCATCTAGATCATTTTTTCAAACTAATAAAAAATATATATTTGATTTGTATGTTAAGTTTTCATCATTAGTAGTAGAGACATCTTTGTAATATAAATTTGATTTGTATGTTAAGTTTTCATCATTGGTAGTGGAGACATCATTGCATGAAGAGTTTAGGATAAATCTAATAAAAGAACTACAACAAGCCAATGATAGGTTTTTAAAGGGTAATATTATTTTTTATAAACATTTTGATTGCTTATGAGTAAAGTTATTAATTTTTGTATTTATTGGACACTAAATAATAAAATTCAAACAGCAAATATCATGATATTAGTCAAACAATAAGCTTCAGTAAGTACTGTAGTAATTATATTAATTACTTTTGTGAAAAAATCTCCATGAAGTTGTAAAATAATCTAATGTTTTGTTAAAAAAAGTTTAGAAAAAATTAATTGCAACTTTTCAAATCTAATTTGTTAAATAAATTTTGTTAAATAAATACGGAAAAGATTTATTAAAATAATAAAATGTTTGAGTTCAAGTGCTTTGTTTAACAAGAAAAAAAAATTTGAACCTTCATAAAAAAACACAATGAAGTTGTGATTTTGTTGGCAAAATTTTGCTTCAATTAAAGAGAATTTAAAACTTTTATTGAAATGACTTTAGACTTTTAACATATAAGTCAAAAGCAATTACTTTTGCTTTACTGAATTTATCTAATCTGTGATAAAACCTTACTGTTATCAAGGTTGACAAATGGTAACAAATCAATAGAACATAAAAGTTAAAATTTGTATTGATTGATTGAAAGTTATTATGTTTTTAAGTTTGTTACTTTCAAGGAGTCATTAATTAATAAAAAAATAAGTTTATGTTATCTGTTGTTCCTATAATATAAAAATAAGTTTTTATAAAATAAAAAACAGCATTAAATGCCATCGAAGTATTATAAGACAATAAAGAATTTTTGTAATCTGTTGTTCCTATTATATAAACTCTACTTTTATAAAAAACATACATTTCCAGCATGCAAGAAAACAGTTTTCAGTTAAACACTTGTTAAATAGTTCAAAAGGTTTTGTTGAAGAGTTAATGTATATAACAGTAATAAAGCAGTAAAAAAACACTGATTTTTTGTTCCAAAGGGTAGCAACTGATCATGGAAATCATAGAAATTTCATAGAATTTCAAATAGTTATGGAAAAAGTAATGAAGTATTTCAATATGATTTTTTTTTTCACTTCTGATATTTTAAAGATTTTTGCAAAGATAAGTTCTGGTCTATGATCTTTTTAAAAAAGATATTGCTGTGTATGTTATAAATTATCATTTTATTGCAATCAGTCAGATTTTCCCTTTCAATAGTATTATTCAAAATAAAGTATCAATTAAATAATTAATCAAAATATATTTATAAATTTTGATTGAGTTTGTATCGAACAATGAATTATTGTCAGGTCATGTAACCCTGCTACTGGTAATATTTAATCCAAAACAACCTGCTTCAGTTAAGAAGTTAAACATAGGGCACTTAAGATAACTCTGATACAAACCCCCAATTGAGTTCTTGCTAAAGAACTCATAAACTATGGATGATGATCTTTTTAGTGGTCACAATAAAAATACCGTCACAATAAAAATGTCTGGATATACTAACATTATCCAAGTTGATATCTGCCCAAACAGCTGATTCTGCCATTGGTTTACAAAATCTTAAGGTGGTCCAGTAACATGGAAAACCAAGAAAAATCACGGAAATTCTGAACTATAATAAAAAGTTAAATAAAAGTCACAGAATATATTAAATTTTCAAAAGTCATGGAAATGTCAGAGAATTTTGATGGATTCAATAACAAAATATTTGATAGTTTCAAATTTATTTATTTTTTTACTTCATATTTTTTATTTAAAAATGTTTATTAATTTAAAGTAAACAGTTTTCAAGAAAACTTCTATTATTTGGGTAAGTTGTGTGGGTTTTATTTGTTGCCTTTTTATTGCTCAATTGTTTATTGTTACCCTAAATGAAGAAATTGAACATTTCAGCATTCAAGTGGAAAAATCTAATTCTGTGAATTCGTTGGCTATTAGGCAAAAAGTAAAAGAAAAGCAAGTTTTTATTTAACAGCTATAATAATAATGCTATTGTAATATTAGAGACAGAGTTAAAAGTTATTTTAGTTAATATAAGTTTTAACCATTTCATATTGTGAAAGAAAGTTTCTATTTTTAGTACTAAATAATAAGTAGTTTTGTATCACTTTTATTACAATAAAGTAGTTTATCATCGACCATTAAAACAAAAAGTTAATATCAATAGTTTTTGCACAAAATAAATATAGTTAATAGTTATTTTATATTTAGAAATCTGAAATGTTTAGAGTAAAGTTTTGTTAATTATGATATGTTATGTGCATATAGCTGTTATATACTTTTTCATAAATTGATCTTATAAAAAGATTATGTTTTTTATTTACTTTTGTAAAGTTTTCAACTTTTTTTGTAAAAAAATTTTTTTTTTTTCTTTCAAAATATTGAAGAATAATTCTTTTATTAACCTGCACAATAGTATTTCTTATTTGGAGATAAAAACTTATGCTTATTATGTGCTTTTTTCATATCTACTTGGTTTCTAACAAAATCTTGTGTTATTTTTAAAAATACGATTTTTATATTTTCATCAGTTATAATGCGCACATCTGAGTTTTTTCAGACATGATTTTAAGTTTTCCTAGCATTTATTTTTTGCTCTGCATGCTTCTTAATGACTAAGTGGCAATGGCTAAACACATAGCAAGCATTGGATGTTAAAAGTTATGGAAAAGTCATGGAATTTCATTTTGAAATTTAGGTTATGGCTTGGGGTTTATTAATAGTAATAAGGCAATTGCTTGGGCTATTAGACAGTGTACTGAGTGCTATCTATGCTTCAAGTCAAGTTCTTTAACAAATTTAAAAATAAATAAAGTAACAAAAACTATAAAACACAAAAAACCATTGTCATCACCATGTTCTCTAAATCTATCATTCACTAACATTCGTGGTCTTTGAAGTAACTTTTCTTCTGTTGAGTCTTATCTCTTGCAAAGTTCATCAGACCTACTTGCTCTTTGTGAGACTAATTTGAGTTCAGCTGTCTCATCTTGTGATCTTAGTATTAATGGTTATCTTCCTTTTCTTCATAAAGACTCCAATAGTCACATGCTTGGCCCGGGCATTTACATTTGTAAGAATTCACCTATTTTTTAGGAAATTTGGTTTGAATCCACAGATTACTCTTTTATGTGTTTTTGTTTAGCACCACTTCACTCATTGTCTTTCTCTTTGCTCTATATCAATCTCCTTCGTCTCAAAACTGCACTCTTCTTGATGTTATTTCTGATCATATTGACCAACCCCCCTTTCTTTATCCATCAGTAAATATTGTTGTTGTTGATGACTTAAATGCTCATCACTCTGAATGGCTTCTCATCTATAAATTCAGCACTATAAATTCAAGATGGCTCTAGTGTCAGTTACTCTGAAGGCATTAAAGCCTACAACTTTTGTCTTTCTCAATCCTCAACTCAAATAGTCAACTTTCCAACTTGCTTTCCAGACAACCCAATCATTTACCTTCTCTACTCAACTTATATCTTGTTTCTGATCCTAGTCAGTGCTCAGTTTCTCCACATTCACCCTTAGTTTCCCTCTGATCACAATTTGATCTCTCTAAAACTATCATCTCATTCATCATCTGAATCCCCCTATCATCGTACCTTATACAATTACCTTTAAGCTGACTGGGACTCTTTTTAGAATTTTCTTTGTGATGACCCTCGGGTCATCTTTCATCTTCCTGTTGACAAATGTGCTTCTTACATAACTTTGTGGATTCAGGCTGACGTGGAATCTTTTATTCCCTCTCTCTTCCCTTATTCTTCTCCATGGTTTTTCATATTTTTTGTTACTTCCACATCTATCAGCAAAATAATCCTCCAGAAAACAGATGTCTGTTTATTACTGCTAGAAACCATTGTAAAAAGGTTTTGTCTAACACTAAAGCCCGCTATTTTTAGGTCATGAAATCTCGTAAATTAGGCTCTCGTGACTTCTGGAGAATCTTTAATAATATCAATAATAAGGGCAAATCTGTAATTCTACCTCTCTTGTATGGTTCAGTCTTTGTTACCTCGCCTAAAGACAAAGCTGAATTGTTTGCTAAGAACTTTTCATTAATATCCTCTCTTGATTCCACTAGTTGCGTTTTACCTGATATAGCCGTTAAACCAGTTGATCCATTGATTGACAGTCGTATCACTCCTGCTTCTGTATCTAAAGTGATTTCCCGCTTAGACTCTTCTACAGCTTGCGGCCCGGACAACATACCTGTTATAGTCTTGCAGAAATGTTCTCCAGGGCTGTCATCTATACTTTCAAAACTATTTAACAAATGCTTATCAGAGTCTTGTTTTTCAGCCTGCTGGAAATCAGCATTTTTTATCCCTATTTTCAAAAATTCTGGAGAGCGATTTGATTCGTCTAACTACCGTCATATTAGTCTTTTTCCTATCATAAGCAAGGTTTTTGATGTTTTAATTAACAAATGCTTAATCTCTCATCTTGAATCTAATAACTTACTTTCTGATCATCAATATGGATTTCAATCTTCTTGTTGTACAGCTGATTTGCTAATAGTAGTAACCTATAGGTTTTATCGCGCATTAGATAAAGGTGGAGAGGTTAAGGCCATTGCTCTTGACATTTTTAAAGCTTTTAATAAAGTTTGGCATGCTGGTCTTCTTCATAAGCTTTCTTAAAGTGTGTATCTGGAAACGTCTTAAAGATTATTGAATCTTTCTTTTCCAATTGTAGTATAAATGTTGTCCTTGATGGACAGCACTCTTCTTCTTATTCGGTAACCTCAGGAGTTCCTCAAGGTTCAATCCTTGGCCCTGTGCTCTTTTTCATTTACATTAACAATCTTCCAGATATTCTCACATCTAAGGTGACATTGTTTGCTGGTGATACAACCATTTATTCTTGTCATGATAAGAAGCCAACACTTTCTGATTGCTTGGAAGGGGCATTTGAGCTTGAAAAGGATCTCACTTCTGCTACAGCATTGAGCTCACAGTGGCTGGTGAACTTTAATTCAGATAAAACTCAATTTTTTTCAGCCATTCGTTATCGAAATAATTCAGATTTTCCTATATTTATGAACAGTAATGTACTCGATGAGTCATCTACCCTTTATCTTCTTGGATTAACTCTTACTTCCAATCTATCTTGGAAACCATATATCAAATCTATTGAAAAATTAGCATCTGCTAAGGTTGCATCTCTTTATCGAGCTCAACCCTTTCTTACTCTGGATTCTATTCTTTATCTCTATAAAACTCATTTAATTAAGTCTTATCCTTTTACTGTGACTCTTCCTAAGTGCTCCAAAAACTCTTATTTGTCTAGTTTTTTTCCTCAAATATCAGTTCTCTGGAATTCGCTTCCTTCATCTTGCTTTCCTGATTCATATAATTTGCAATTTTTTATGTTGTCTGTCAATTGTTATCTTGCTCTACAATCTTTATCTTTTCTTTCCCAGTAACTTTCAATTCTAATAAGTGGTTGCTTGCAGCCTTGTTGGAAGCGAAGATGTTTTAAAAAAAAAAAGACGTATATATATATATATATATATATATATATATATATATATATATATATATATATATATATATATATAACTTGAGTTTAATAAAAAGTTTATTTTTTATTAATAAGTTTAATAAAAAGTATATTTTAATTAATTCAACAATTTTGTATAACAGGTAAATGCTTTTGAAATAAAAAATTTTGTATGACTATATTAAAGAAACTTAATTTTTACAGGTGATGATGGGCAGGTGACTGGTGACATAACTGATGGTTCTTCAATAGGCTTTGAAGATCCTTTGGTTGATCATCTGGTACAACAAAATTTTAATCTTATGTTTGGACATGCAAAACAGAGATGTATTACAAAAAAATATATAAAAAATAATCAGAGGTGAAATTTATTTCACATTAATTGTAAAAAAAATTAAATAACCTTCACAAGATTGTGATTATATAAGTAATAATCACTAGTGATCACTATATAGATTAATAGTTAAATAATTTATAGAATTTTATGAAGATGATTATCTAATTGTGTTTTATGAAGATAATCATCTAATTATGGTAATTACTTTTTGATTATGATTGCTATAGGAATGAAGGAGAATCCTGGAGTGAGCTTCTGAGTATGTGTGACTTTTAATTGTTTCATGTTTTATTTTTTTACTTTTTATTACTTCATGTTTTATTTTTACCTTTTATTATTTCTTGTTTTGTTTTAAGTTTTTATAATTTTATGTTTGATAAATACTTTTTATAATTTCATGTTTGATATATTCTTTTTATTTTTTTGTGTTTAATTTTTACTTTTTATTATTTTGTGTTTTATTAAAACTTTAACTATAATAATTGAATAAGAAATATTTAGAAAATGGTGCATGTCGTCCTCCAATAAAGTTGCTTATTCAAAAAAGTCTGTTTCCAGGAATATTAAAACGATATGATAGGGTAATATTTTATTCTAATTTCTTTCAGCTTCCTTTTTTTCTTACTTTTAATTTTTTATTTTGTTTTTTTTTTTATATTTGTTTACATCATTTCAATTTGTGTGTGTAAATTTTAAATTCGTAACTATGGAGTATTTAAAATATTATAAAAATTTATGAAGTTGATAGTGCAATGATATGCTCTATTATCTTGGATATTTGACAATAATACTTTCAGGTCTGTAAACTTTTATTGGATCTTTTTAAAGAGGAATTTTGTTTGCATCAACACTTTCAAGTTATGAAGGTTTGAGAGTTTTTGTTTTTTAAAAGTTGTTTTCTTTTTCTGATGAAAACTTTTATTTATTTCAATATTAAGAAGATATAAAGGATCTTCTTAATATCCATAAAATTTCCTTTGTTATATCAAAAATATCTTTATTTTCAAAACATTAAGTTGTATAAAAATATTGGGATTATTTTTATATAATTCAATATTTTGTGAATAAAAAGACTGAAAAACAAAGTAATGTTTTTTTAAAATCAGGTTGAAAGTTTTCATTAATATGGTATCATTCAATCTCTTAAAACTTAGCAAAGATTTATTTAACAGAACATTTTTATTATAGAATTTTTTTCTCATGGAAGATGGAGGTACAATGCATGAGTTTTGCATTGAGTTATTCCAGAAGGTGAGGAGTAAAAATATATTATTAGTTTTAGATTTATTTTTTCCATGTAAATACCTAAAGTTTTTTATAATAAATACTTTTTATCAGGCAAAGGAGAAAACCCACTGGCAGGATAAGCCTTTTTTAAATATAGTGTTGCAAGATGCACTTCAAAGAAGACATTTGCACCTCATAGGAAGGTTTGTAAAAAAAAACATATATATATCAGGCTGTTACAGAAAGCATGTGCAGTCGCACACTTTGTTTGGGCACGCATAAAATAATATTTTTAGGCAACATGACCACAGCTGTTTGCATGTTCTGACAATTTAAGTGTTTTTAAAATGTGCTGAAGAACTAAGCTGAACTAAATTAAAGAGAAATTTGAAAAAAAAAAATTTTATCTAAAAATTTTAAAGAAAAATGTTTTATCAAAATAGCAAATATAAATATAAAAATAAACTTTAAAAAAACTAAAAAAAAAAATCATTTAAAAGCTTTAAAAAAATCATTAGAAATGTTAAAGTTTCAAAGTTAGGCATTTTACCTCCTACTTTTTTACAAACTATATGCATCTTCTTTTTTGCCATTGAGTTTCAATTCAAATCATGAAAAACATAGGTATTCTTAATATTATATAGATAATATTTAATACTATGTAGATAATACTTAATATTGTATTGATAATACTTAATATTATGTAGATAATACTTAATTTTATATAAATAATACTTAATATTATATAGATAATACATAATATTATATAGATAATACTTAAAATTATATAGATAATACTTATTAGGCATTAATAATACATGCACAGATAATAAGCATAAAACATCTCAATTTTTTCTCTGAATTTTTTATTTTTTTAATTTTAAAATTTTTTATTTAATTAATAAGTTATTCCTTAAATTTTTATTTACATGTACATTGTTTATGATATATATATAATAGATAGTCATTAAGATAATTACTTCAGAATTATATTACTGATCAGTATGTTGATACAAAAAAAATGTTGAAATAGAAACAAGTAATACATTTTTATTTGACCTAAATATTCAGCTAAGAAGAGAAAAGAGAGTGGTAGAAGGGGGTACATTTTTTGAAGATAGAGGGCTTAATTTTGTCAATCAGAAGTGAAATTTTTTTTTTTTTTAATTATTTTAAAAAAAAAATTTTCACTTCTAATTGACAAAATTAAGCAATAACCTGCCTAAGGACAAATAAATTTTTCAGAGTTCACTTGTCTAGTCTAAGACCTTTTTAAAAAAAAATATTGTTGTGTACGTTACAGATTATCATTTTATTGCAATCAATTAGATCAGATTGCCCTTTTTAGAAGGTTAAATTCAAAAGTTTAAATTTTAGCATTCAAAATAAAATATCAGTTAAATAAATAGACAAAATACTTTTAAAATTTTTGTTTAATAAATCAATTAATTTTGATTAGAGTGATTTTTTTAAATCTTGTTAATATGCACATGTACAATATGTATACAAAAATTTTAATGTTATTATAGTATTAATTTTTATTTCTAATAATCAAAATTGATATACTGTATATTTGTTATTTATTTAAAGTTTTATATTTAATATTCATAGCCTATTATTATTTTAAAGTCTATCTGTAGAGTTGCAACCTCATTTTATAGCAGCTTCAAATTCCGATATTTTTGATGGTATGTCTTTGCATTATAAGGTATTATGCTTTGTAAAATATTTTAATTTATGTATTATAAATATGCTGGTTAAATCTATTGAATATAATAAATAGAAAAAATATACATAAAGTATGATTAAATATATAGAATTTAAATCCTGATATGCCAGTTTAAGATCTTCCTTTTTTTTTTTTTTTTTTTTTTTTTTGAAAGATGTCGATTTAAAATTTTTTTTGCCTGCTTTTAAGAAAATGATGAAGAATTCAGCATATAAAGAAGAGTTTGTTTTTTTTTGCAATAAAAAAACTCCCTGAACAGTTTTATAGATATAATTTTTATCAAAAATATGTTAATCAACATACTAAAATCTTGACATGTAGTACAATTAAACATGCAGGTGTACTAATGAGAATAGAGTGGGGAATTAAAGGAGGTGGGATTAAACCAACATGAAATTTTTTTATCAATTTAATGAGTTAAAAAGTAATCACAAAAAAAATCAGTTGGAAGCACCACATGTGCCATGTACCATGGGTCAAAACCATGTACCATGGGTCAAATGGGTCAATGGGTCAAATATCACCATGTACCATGGGTTAAAAAACATGTACCATGGGTAAAAACAAAATTTTTTATTAAGTCTTATAAACAGTTTACAGTGTACATCCATACAAATTATGATATTTTCTCCTTTACAACCTAATACCCAATACCCAAAATACAAATTATGATCTCTTTTACAACCTAATACCCAAATTAGATTTTTCTGAATTAAAAATTCTGAAATTTTAAGATCTTGTGAAGTTATTATAACTGGCTTTTTGAGTTTGATTTTCTCCAAAGCAATCTACCTAATTTGTTTATTTATTTAATTTTTTTTTTTTAAAAGTGATACACATATATATTACTCTCAAAATACTGAAAATGTTAATTTTCACCCTTCTTTTTTCAACACTGTCAAATATGGCCAACTCTACATAAAACATGTTGTATGTATTTACAGTAGTAATGTATTTCTCACTGGAATCAATCAATACCATTTATAAAAAAAAAAATTCATGTTATTGATTTTTATTATTATTATTTCTATTATTAATATTATCATTATTTATTAGTGCTTTATTTTTGTTTAGCTTTCTTTTTCCATATTTTATAGTGAATAAATAAATAAGAAAAATATTTTTTGTGATTTAAATATGTTGGGATTGTTTATAATGTAAACTAAATATATAAACTTATCAAAAAAAATTATCGGAAAAACTATTATTTAATATATTTTATAAGAAAAATATTTTTTTTGATTTAAATATGTTGTGATTGTATACTATTTAATTGTCAGGTGTATTTATAATGTAAATTAAATATCAGGCACCTTGGCCGGTCACAATAATTTTAAATGCAGAAGCTGAGCAGAAGTACAACGAAATCTTTAGGTTTCTACTTAAAGTTAAAAGAACAATGTGGACTCTGGAGCAGTTAAAGTTTCAAGGTGGTTTTTTTCATTAATAATTTTTTTTTCTTCAATTTTTTTGTGAATGATTGTGTTAATTAACACATGTACCATAAAATTTGACTGGCTTTAAACGTCAATAAAAACATAAATAAATACATTTAAAAAAATATTTTTTCATATGTACATAGAATAAAATATGCAAAATAAGAAAATAAAAAAAATTTATCATAAGATTCCATATCTTCAAATTGGTCAAGTATCAAGTATTGATACCTTATACTTTTATTACATTGTACATAAAGATCAACTCTAGTGGCAATTCTACATAAGAAATCTGATGCTCATGGTTTAATATATCATTTGTAAACCATCCATGCTTGTACGCATTCCACTTAAGTATCGTCCAAAAATCATCCATAGCATGAGCTTCTGACAAGTTTTCTGTGTCATCCTTTTTTTGAACAAATAGTATCTTCTAGGTTTCAGCTAATTTGTTACCAAATT
This sequence comes from Hydra vulgaris, assembly GCF_022113875.1. NCBI lineage: Eukaryota > Metazoa > Cnidaria > Hydrozoa > Anthoathecata > Hydridae > Hydra > Hydra vulgaris. The sequence continues at coordinate 5,993,346 of NC_061167.1, read as the reverse complement.
AGGATGTAAATGTAAATTTGGCCAAAAGATGTACTTGGTGTCTAAATAATATTTATTAATAAATGGTTGCAAGCGCTTTTAAAAAACTCTTTTAAATAGATCCCTTGGTTAATTGCTTAACTAGAAGGAACAATATAAATTGATGTGACTCCTTGTGGGGAGACATCCATACAAGTATTTTTTTTTTTTTCAAATTTTGCAATGCCATATTTCTTAACAATGTCTGGTGTCAAATTTTGATCATTTGAATAGTATGTATTAATATCAGTCAGTGTACTATTTGACAAAGTAAAGTAAAAATCATCGTCAATAACAAGTTTGTGGTCACAATGTTTTGAATAAAGTTGACTACTTTTTTGGCAACAATAAAGCCTCTGTTTAGGAGTTCCGCCTGATCTTTTTTTTCTTTTATAACAAAAAATAGGCTTTTTAAAGCATTTTAAGTTTTTTTCAATAGTGCTTTTACTACTACCCTTCTAGCAGCCTTTGAAAGTGACACGTCTCTTCGATGGTTAAACATTTTTCCTAATTTGATTTAGTTGTTTTGTGTATTAAAGGTAGGCCTTCTTCCATTTCCAGGTTTCTGACTCTATGGTTTATTTTGATTGTAACAGTTTATAACTATAACCGTAATAACTATAAACCGTATAACTATAAATTGTAGCTTTAGAGTAGCCATTTTGAAATGGTTTGAAACAATATGCTTTCCATCTTCATGCTTCTTTTGATAAAAATTTACACACTACTTTTTAGAGCATTTTGATTTGTTATTTATCGGGTAGACACCGAAAAATCCGGTCAACTTTAAATTGAGATTTCTCTAAAACCATAAATGCTTATTATTTCAATTTTTTTTAATAATAAATATGTTTACATTAATTAAAGTTTCAACTTAATTGGGGCTTCAAATTCCTTTATTTTCATCATTTTTATGTACTTTTTTGATATAGGAACGCATAGTCTTGAATTTTCTTGTTCAATCTCGCTGTGACGGTTTTCTTGGTATTAAACTAAGAATCGACTTTTTGGATTTATGGAATGTTATCTTTCTTCCATTTCCAGGTTTTCTTTTGAAGCTTTGAGTAGTCTTAAACTTATTTATAATATCTATGATTTTAGGTCATTTTTATGTTTAGCAATCAAGCTTTATGAAGTCAATGGATTTTTGCAAAAAAAAAATCACACTTTTTATGCACCTCAATTTGTTTTCAAAACATTTTGCAAATCATTGATTTGTAAACTAAAGTTTATCAACAATATTAAAGATAAGGAAGTAACATTTAATTAAAATAATAAAAGAAATAAACATTTGTGGTTTTTATTTCTTTCCGGTCAACTTTTTATTGAGAAATCTCAATAAGAAGTTGACCAGATTTTTCTGTGTCCACCCAATAAACAGAAATTAATCAGACAATTTGTATACTACTTGATAAAGGAAAGTTAGAGCTTTAATTTGATATCAAATACTAATTATTATATCAAACCTAGTTAGCTAATCTCAAGTGTCTCAAATCTTCATGGCACAGGTGTTATTAGTGATTGTATAAATTACTTTTCAGTATTTTTTATCGAATCCTAAATTTGTATTGTGTTGTATTTGTGGAAGCAGCTGCTTAATAGCAAATTTGTAAACTGCTAACTAATAGTTAATACAATTAAAATAATAAGTATATGCAAACTAATTAGAAAAGCTTTCTAAGCAGGGTGTTTAGTAAGTGCAAACTAGTGTCAATGTGCCAACCAATTTTAAAAACAGTTGTGTTAGTTTGAAATTATTGCATAAATTTGTTATAATATTATTTTAAAAACACATATGTTAGTGTGAATTTTAAATGCAAATTGGTATAAATACTACAATGATTTTACAAACAGTAGTTCAAAAACCTAAAAAGAAAGCTAATGTGTTATTTTTAAATTGGTACAGATGGGACAAATTGATCATGACAGGTTTGGGGGTGAATAAGTATATTACGCATAAAAAGCATATAAAGATGTTGCTAAATGTGCATGTTAATAAATACAACTAGTATATATAGTAATATCTCAACTAGTATGCATTTGCACCAAAGTTTGTGTAATTACTAGTTCCAGCTTTTTTAGTTGTGTATTTTACTTTAATTTGATTTTTGAAAATATTATTAGAGCTTATAAATGAACCAAGCATGAGCCAATCACACCCAACCATAGGTGATACTTTTGATATAGAGTTAACATGTAAATTCAAGAAAGATGATTCTGTGCTTGAACCAATCAAACAAAAGTTAAAGGTTATAGTTCTTTATTTTTTTTTTTTTTTTTATGATATAGCATAGTTAAATATCATTAAACAAAACAACTTAGTAGTAAAATTTTTTTTAATTATTACTCAATTGCTGTCTATGTTTTTTGATCAAAGAATTTTTTAAAGTTGTTATAAATAGCTGTACTTCATATAAAAGATATCTATAAATAAAAGTAATTTCTGGTAACTTTAAACATATATTTCACCCTTATTAATCTACTTTCTTTTTGCATTCTGAATCCTGTGATTGCTTATAATAATTCTGGGATTTAGGAAAAAAAATTGATAGATCTTAGAATTTATGAATCCTGGCATCCCAGATCACAAACCTTACTTTAAATTAATTTGAATATGTTTCTTTTTTTACCTCAACCACTACGCAACTCCTTCTTATCTTTTGAATAAGGAATTTTTTACAATTTTCAAAAAAAAGTTTTAAAGTATGGAAAAATATCACTGTAATAAAGTATAGAGTATACCTATAAATTTTTATATTTGTATGTATGTGTTTCATATTTATGTGCACACTTTATTTCTATATGTAGTTTTTAAACATATGTTTTGTAAATTTACAAAATATTTTAGTTGCATATGCTTATTTTATCACCTAATGTTTTAGTTACGCATGCTTATCTTTCGAATGAAAATGATGCATGTTATTCGAAACTTTCATTTCTACTTGGTTTCAAGAGTAAGTTTTTATGTTAAAGTATTTTTTTTTTTTTTATAAATTAACAGATGAAATATTTTCTAATCAGTCAGTTGTATTTTAGAAAGTTACTTCAAACAAGATTCAATTAAGCTTTAAGGTTGAGAGGGTAGTGTGCTTTTTAAGGTTGAGAGGATACTCTTGTTGTTTTCACATTAAAAATAAAATGAAGTTATAAATATTAAAAATTATTTTTAAATCTTTTTATGTCTTGTTAAATGCATAGTTACAAAATTTTTTTTATTATTTTAAATTGGTATGTGTAAACATTCAGATTAAAAATAAGTTTTTATTGTCTAAAAGCTAAAGATGATATTTTTCCTAATTGTAGAATAATAATAATTTACAATGAGGGTTAAATACAGATAATATATGCATGCAACATATATACAAATTTACATGAGTTCTTTATTCGAATTATTATTCTTTTAGTCTTTAAATTCACTTGTTTTTGTTGAAAATTTTATTTATAGATGTCTAAAGATTTGTTTAGAAACTTTGGAAAATTAAGTTTAAAGGTAGTAACTGTATTTGAAGTTCATTAATAAGTTATAAGTTAGACGCTGAGTTTGAAGTATAGAAATGAAAATAAAGGTTTGAAACAGAGTTATGAGCATTTATGGTACTTCAGACTAGATATCTTAGGCTGAAACTAACCCCGGTATCTATGCCCATTAAGTAGGACTTGCTACTGATCCTAGTTAAGTAGGACTTGCTACTGATCCTAGTTTTGAAAACTTATTATAGTTAATATCTTACACATTTTATATTACATTCTGCTGATGAATTTTTTTTTTTAATTTTTCTTTCAAGATTCAGAGCGTAACTTTTTTTTTTTTAAAGATTCAGAATACAACCTGTGCCGAGTTCGATGCAAAGTTAAAAGAGGTATAAACTGTTTCAAATTTTATAAATACTTTATTTTTAAAAATAAAAAAAAATGTATTTAAAATTGTTAGTAGTTACTGATTGTTAGTTTTAATTATATTTATGGCTAAAAAATTGTTTTAGTTTTATTTTTCTTAAGGCTAAAGATTTAGATAAGGTATTGGAGCATCACGAAACATTTTTGCTAAATTTAAAACAGCGATGTCTTTTACGAGAAAAGGTTTGTAAAGTATACATAATAATTTTTTTTTTTTTAATTCGACTCAGTCAAGTAGGTTTTCTGAGCTAGCAAGACTGAGAAGATTTGTTAGAGGTTTAATTTATTAGAGGGGTGTTATTGCTAGAAACCATGATATTTTTTTAATCAACCTTTCTGTAAAACTTTTCTTTTAAATTTGATAATTTTTTACTTGGGAAAAGAATTTGCTAGGTTTTTTTAAATATATAATTTTCAATCTTTATAAAATATATAAAGTTTAATTTTCACTACTATGTTTGATCTTCTCTGCTCCGACTGTGCATACGTATTTGCGATAAATTTATGATTAACTTGGCTCATAGTTATTATGGTAGAAAGAAATGCTTAATAATGTATAAATGAACTTGATATAATAACCACCACTAAACCGGGTTTTTTTTGGTCTGTTAGTAAATTTAAAGGTTTTGCGTTCAACCCTTCTTTTCAAATCGAAAAAATCTGAATATTTTATCTTTCAAATCGAGAAAACCTGAATATTTTAGCTTGCATATATAGTTAATTAACAGATTATTCAATCTTAGACTAAGAAAACAAAAGCAAAACCTACTTTTTTTTAATGTTTATAATTATAACATCACCCAATCCAACTATTGGAGTTTTTTTTACCGATTTTGAATGAAATAACGTTAAATTGAAATATTTGAGTATACTAACCATCAACCTTTAGTCGTTTTTTTATAAAAATATTAAATAGGTCAACTTCATTTTTCAAAACCTGATAATTCACAGTGTGAAAGTTTATGAAATAGAAAATGTTTCATAATTTTATAAAGTTGTTGTTTTTAATCACAAATTATGTGTTTTTAATATAGTTTTAAAAAATTTTAAAAGTTTTTCAAAATGTTTTATTATTGCAGATTGGTCGTTCGCGTGATGCAATATTCAGAATTTTATCTCTTGTTTTTGATTTTGAAAGTTTATGGATGAGAGGATTGGTTCATTTAGAGTAATTTGTTTTGTTTGATTTATTATTTTAATTTTTCAAAATAATTTTTTAATTAGTGTTTGCCTTGATTTTTTTTTTTTTTTTTTTTGGTATTTCTTTTTTGCTTTGTTCTGTTTTTTTCAATCATAAACCTTTTAATAGTTTTTGCTGTTTGAAATAGATTACATGGAGATTTTCTGCATGTCCAGGCAGAAAATCTCCATGTTTCTATATAAATTGAAATTTAAAAATTCCGCAAGAATAAAAAAATTATAAACAAAGATAAGAGTTTAAAAAAAAATATTTTTTGACTTAATCGCATGTTTGTTTAGCATTTAAAAGTTATGACTACTGACCTATGTTGTGAACTTTTATGAAATTAAGTTATAATATTAAAAAAAAAGGTTTTCGATAAATGTTCATTTGAAAGTTTCAATGATTTGTAATTTCAAACATCAAAAACTCATAGTTTTATTTTATTTATTTTTTTATTATTATTTTTTTTTTTTAATTTATTAAATAAAAATAATAACATTTAAACTGTCTATAATAATAGTGAAAATAAGTTGAATTCGTTGGAGATTGATTTCAACAGATGCGCAGCTTTTTTGCATTCTTTTTTCAATAGTCTGGCTAAACGAGGATCTTATCCGCATTGTGAGTTAAAAATTTTTTTCTTTATAAATGTGTGTTATATATGTTTTTCTTTATATATATATGTGTATCTGTGTGTATATCATTTTTTTTTTTATGTTTTCAGTTGAATTTCTCGCAAATGCATTGAAAATCGAAGCGCATGGCCATCAATACGTATTCAGAAGGTAGATTTGTTTTGAGGGCAGTTTCAAAAGAAATTTTGTCACCTAATTCTATTTGCGTTTTTAATCAGCATGATCAAGTTCTATCCTTAACCTATTTTTATTAAATATTTTTTAAATATATCTTCGTTGCTTCAAATATATCTTCCTTAAATTATTTATTACAGTCAATTTATTTATGATATAGGCTATTAATAGAATTTATTTAAATTTAATCAGGTATAAAATAATTAGAGTTGACGCGCTTTTATTTGTTTAATTTCAAGTTGTTTAATTTCTTGATTATTTAAGATAAGTGGCTTGTAACGAAATTAGATTAATTTAAAAAAAAAATAGTATTAATGACGCATTTTTGGTATAATTGCTAAAAGCCCGTCTATAAAGTGCACACGCCAAAAATTAAGGAACTTGACCTCCCCCTCCCCTCGTTGCCATGCGTACTTTAAAGTTCCCGCTCCCCTAACTGAAAAAAATGTAAGCTTTTGAAATATCCTCATCTTCTCCTTTATGAATTAAAAAAAGTTAAAGTTTATTACAAAGTGCGTTTTTACAATGACAAGTACATGCCACTAGGCATAATGACAGTTTACATGCCGCTAGGGTTATGGGTCGGCTATCAAACAATCCAGACCTGATTTGTATATTCGAGTTAGGGTTTGGGTCGGGTATCATTGAATCCCACTATGATCCATACCCGAAATACTACTAGCTTACTACTACAATCACTAGCTGGGGGGACCCGTAAAATACGGGTCTTTACCGAACCGACCATTTTTATACTTATCTATAGCTATCCGGACGTAAACTAAGGGTCTTAGTAAATCTATTCCACACCGACCTTTTCTATACTTGCTCCTTACCTCAATATTTTTTTAAAACCGTTTAAAAATGTACATATAAAAAACTATACTTACTTTTTGATATGACAAAAACATTTCTGTTTAAATGTTCTTTTAAAAACTTCAAACGATTTTAATATTATGCCGATTATAAAAATTTTAATAAGAAAAAACGTAAAAAAGACTACGAACTTAGAAAAATGCTAAAACATTCAACACGTGACGCCGTTAAAGTACGCCTTAGTTAACGTTCATAACATATACACATCTAATTAGATTTTATTTAAATTCAGTTGTTGCAAACTTGGTTTTGAATTTTTAATTACACTTCTTATGCGTCATAAATAATCTTAAATTCTAAATAGAAAATACGTTTATGGGCTAATTGGTAGACGCGCAACACTTAGACAGATATAGTCATCTCACCCCGGGAGTTCATACTCTAGTGACCTTTTTTTTTCATCCCAACTTACAACAAAAGTAATTAAAAATAAATGTTATTTTTGAAACAGTTTTAAACATTTCTTCTTATTTATCTTTGAACTTAACTTTATTCACTGCAAATATACTTTTGGTGTTTGTAAGCGTTATTTTACGTTTAGTATTTGTAGGAATTATTTGCACGCACGTATTTTAAACAATTATTTTTACTGTTTCATCTAAAAACCTTATTTAATTTAGTTTAATAATTTCTTAAATATAATATATATAATATAATTTAAAATATTTAATTAACCCTATTTAAATAAGTATTAAAACTCTTTCCTTTAATTTAAAAAGAATTTAAAATTAACGTAGGCTATAACGATATTTTACCCTTACATCAACATTTATTTAAAAAGTAAATTTGGATATAGAAAAACGGGTTAAAGACTTATTATTTTAAATAAGTTAGCTTTATCTATTTAATGCTTTTCGTTAAAGCGTTTCTTTAAAGACTCTTAACAAATCATTCAAGCTGTTTTTACTGCCTAAGTTATTAAACCTGTTGTGTGTGCCAAAAATCGATACTTAATGCAAATGGAAACTTCGAGTGCTAATGGTGATTAAAGCATAAATGGTTCCTATTCATATATAATAAAAGGAAATATAAAAGACAAAGCAAAATTGATTTTTATATCCATTTAAAACAATAAATCCCAAAATAAAAAAATATAGATATTTACTTAAAAACATATTTTTCTTGATATAAAATAAAAATATAACCTTTAGTACAAATTACAAAAAAAAATTTATTCAACAGAGCTACTTATAATACAATTTAAATTGAATCATTGTTTCATAAATATTAAGCTTTAGGTAAGCCATAATCAAGTCAGCTATAAGAAACGGAACTAAAAATGGAGCAAAGTTATTTAAACGCATAATCATACACATTAATTACAAATTAACATGTCATGCAATCAATACTTTTGAAAACTCAAAAATGCGAATAAGAAACTTACTTTTTTATTTTTACATAACCCTGACAGACCAACATGAATGTGAGCTAAATCTATTTGCATAAAACATCACAACAATTAATTAAATAGCAGAACCACCTTCAAAGGACAAAAAAATTAGTTTTTTAAGGAAATTAGAGTTATTGGGAGGGGAGGTATTAATAAATAAAAAAGCTCAACTTGAATTTCAAAATTAGTTCATAGTTTTGTTGAGGGTTATTGAGTTATTCTGAGTTTATTATACATATTTTAAACTACTAACATCACACTCTTATATTCTTAGTTCTGGAAGGTGCTACATAAAATTTGATTGTGTGAAAACCAAATCTCTTTGAGATTAACATTAACTTTATCAAATGTATGACCGTGACTTTTATTTCTAGTTAATGAGCATTGTTGATAAAGGTGTCTTTATTTAAATGATTTACTTTGATAACATTTAACATTCATGGGAAAAATTAAAAAACAACACAAAAATAAATTTACAAAAATATATTACAAAAAAAAAAATTACAAAAAAAAAATGAAGTGGCTCAAAAGTTGTCAATTTCTTTACATTTTAAAATGTAAAAAAATTATTGACAACTTTTGAGCCACGTTGTCTTCTCCTCCCAGCATCCGCTCTATTCCCCGTGTTGTATGGGGTGCTATCCCTCCATCTAAAGGAGGGATGGTCGTCCCTATACAAACACCAGCGATGGAAGGCCCTCATAGATAGAGGGCCTGGATGCTGAGAGCAATACTTTCGGAAATCTTCCCATAACTTCGAGCCTGAAAAAAAAATTATATATAAATACAACTATCTACCTAGGTAATACTTACAAAAAATCTACTGTAAAAAAACAATAAAAGCAAATAATGTAATAAATTAAGTACAAGTGAGCACAACAACTTATTTATTTTACTCACTAATACTTGACTTATTACATTAACTAATTAAACTGGAAAGCACATTTGTAGCTATATTAAAAAACAAAAGGTACAATAAAAGCAATCAATCAATGTAATAAGTCAAGTAAAGGTGAATATATCAACTTACTTGTAACAGAAGAAGCAGCAGCTAGAGATAAATAAAAGAAAGTTAAAAATGCAATAAAACCAATTAATCCATAAATTAAGTCAAGTATAAGTGAATATAACAACTTACTTGTAACAGAAGAAGCAGCAGCTAGAGATAAATAAAAGAAAATTAAACACGCAATAAAAACAATCAAAAAAATTTTAAAAAATTTTGATTTACAGCATGATCAACATGGTTTCCTGTCATTAAACCAGTCAACAATGGCGGATAAAGAGAAAGAGGAGCTAATGCAACTTTTCCTGAATGGCAGCACAAAAAATGAGTTTCATTTAAAAACTTCTTTGCACTGCAATACTGACAATTATGGTTTAATTCTCCGAGGTAGTTACTCTCTATAGCAATATTATTTCTTGCTATGCGATGCATATTATACCTATTAAGTTCTCGCCTAGCCTGATTTCTTTCATTTTGATTACAATTTATCTCGCGGGGGGGGGGCTAACCTTTTATAGGGCTAATCTCTTTCAATTCGACGACGATTTATCTCAGCTCGCCGGGGCTCATCTCTTTCAATTCGACGACGATTTATCTCAGCTCGCCGGGGCTCATCTCCTTCAATTCGACGACGATTTATCTCAGCTCGCCGGGGCTCATCTCTTTCAATTCGACGACGATTTATCTCAGCTCGCCGGGGCTCATCTCTTTCAATTCGACGGCGGTTTATCTCAGCTCGCCTAGCCTGCCTTCTTTCATTTTGACGAAGTCTAATAATTTCATTTCTTAAATCATTAGACATAATTAGGCATCAAAGGAGTGTGTAAAAATGATGCCTAATATAATAAAAGTTGAAGTTTCTTTTTTAAACTTATCTAAAATAAAGTGTAAGCAAATAATACAGAGCATAATACTACAATCTATTATATTCTACCATATATAGCATTGTGTTAAGATAACATAGTTTTATTAAAAACTTAAACTAAAGTTATAAATTTATATAATATTTTCAACTAAGTATTGTTTATATATTTATGGTAGTTGCTATTAATTATTGACAAAATATTATAAGTATTTAATCAAAAAAAAAACAAAAAACAAATGTAATTTAAAAAACAAATTTTTTACATATAAAAACTCATAAATAAAGCAAATTAAAAAAATTTAAGGCCTGTCAACTCAGCAAGTACTGCTAGCATGGAAGGATAAAATGTAATCATCCATCAACAAAACCCTTTCATTACTTTGAAAGGCATTTAACGCAAGATTTGCAATAAATAAATACAAAACTACTAAAAGAACCTCTATAAACAATCATATTGCTTCAAGTGAAGAAACTTGGAAATATAGAAACTTCTTTTACTATTTTAATTTTTTTTTTAGATATTTAATATTCTAAAGAAAAAGGGACAATAATTTAAGGCAAAAAAATTAAAATGTCTATACATATAATATATGTATAGACATTTTAATTCTATATATTTTATTGTGTGTGTGTCTATATATATACATATATATATATATATATATATATATATATATATATATATATATATATATATATATATATATATATATATATATATATATATATATATATATATATATATATATATATATATATATATATATATATATATATATATATATATATATATATATATATATATATATATATATATATATATATATATATTGATGTACATACAAAACATTAAAATAATAATATAAAGAAAACATTCTCTATACAAAAAATCCTAAAAATTTAACAAAAGTTATTAAAACTTATGCTTCAACACGCTGTATACTTACTTTTATATATATAAAAAAAATTTGAGTTAAACATATTTAATGAAGAAAATCGAAACTCTTAAAAATTTTAATGAGGAGGAGCTGTTAGTAAAGCCTGCTTTTTAACAAAATTTATTTATTGTCAAAAGCATACATTGTTAAGAACAGAGGATAACAACATTAAAACACTTTTTTTCAACAATATTTTTTCAACACATTTTAGAAATACACTAATTACAAACAGAATTAATTTATGTGTTTTATTATGACAATACACCACTCTGCTGGCGAGGACAATATTTTTGCTCTCAACAAAGCCAGGTCACATTATAGCAAAGTACACCACTTGGCTAGCAAGGTCAACAATCTTGCTGTAAACTAAGCCCAGTCACAACAATTTGAAACCATGCAAACAACATAATTATCACTTACAAACTATAAACATATTACATATAACACACCACAAACATTGAAACATTTCATATATTTACACACTTACAAAATATAAACCCATATAACCTTAACACATATATACACAATAAAAAACAATATAAATAACACACATATATAGATAAATATATAAATTAAGAAAAATATATAAATTTGAAACTTTACAAATACAACCTTATTTTTGTTTTTTGAAATACCTCGTAATAAATGTTTAACAACTTTCAAAAACAAACTATCAAACAATCTGGTTTTTTATACGGATTTTTATAACTTCTTTTAAATAAGGTATTAAACGATCTTGTTCTTTAACATGTAACATTGAGTTGACCGTGTGAGATGCAAGTGTTTTAAACACTAACTTTATCAAGAGTTTGACCTCTTGACCTTTGAAATGAGCAACGTCTTCTTGAGTCGTCTTTTAATTTAAAAATTACAGATTAATTTTATAAATTAATAAATTTAAATACAATTGACAAAAGACTAAAATGCATGATTTAAATAAATCACCTGACTTTAAAAGTTACTTTACTAATTCAATAATAACATAATGTTCATCCTTTACTACAGAAGTTATCAAATAAAAATTGTTGATCTTATCACTAATTAAGCTGATGAAACAAAGTTTTTGATCTCATTACTGATTAAGCAGATACTGACAGATTATTAAGATTTGAAAGAGCCTCATTGCGCGAGTTCAGAAGTAAAGCAATTTATAATAAAACTCAAAGGCCAAGTATGGTAAAAAAGTCCGTGTAAAGGTGCACGAATGGTGAGCAGCAGCAGCAGCGTTAAGTTAAGTATTAATTATAAGCGATTATTAGCGACCAGGCCGGATTAAGCATTTTTTGGTCTTTGAGATTGCTAACTTGCAGATATGGAGCGAACTTCAAACATTTATATGTTTATACTTATGTCAAATCAAGATGGTTTGCAAAAAATTGCGATGATTGGAGCCTGGGAACAACCCCAAAGTTTGCGCTCCCCTGCCCCAAACGTGAGAGCAACAAGTTGATGAAATATTTTTTGTACTAATTTCAACTAAACTTATATTCATCGATAAATTTTAAAATTAAAATTTATCGATGAATATAAGTTTAGTTAAAATTAGTACAAAAGCTCTCACGTTTGGGGCAGGGGAGCGCAAACTTTGGGGTTTTTTGGTTCCCAGGTTCCAATCATCGCAATTTTTTGCAAACCATCCTTATTTGACATAAGTATAAACATATAAATGTTTGGAGCTTTCTCTATGTCTAGAAGTTAGTTATCTCAAAGACCAAAAAATGCTTAATCCGGCCCTGCTAGCGACTATTAGGGCAAGGGGGCAACATGGCGAACGTTTTGAAAGCCCTGAGTTATTGCAAAACTATCAGTCGTAAAGCAATAATACTTTCTTAGTATGTTTATGTTATTAAAATGATTTATTACCTGCATGAATTTTCAGTTTGCAAATATAACAATTTGAAATAAATATTAAAATAAAAAGTTTATAAATTTATCATCTGGTCACGTGACCGGAGCAAGATTACTTATTATACAATTTTTGCCTCCAATTTTATAAAATTTCAAAAATTATTAATAACTATAACTAAAGTAACACAAAATAAACACAAATCGCAAAAAAGTACTTTTAAAGAAGTTAAATTTGAAAGACACCATCCATTATGAGAAACCGAAACTGAGGAATTTTTTTTTTAAGCGCAAAAAGTAAATTTATGCGTATAAAAATTGCGTATAAAAATGCGTATAAAATATTTAAAAAAACCAATTGGTGTTTTAAAATACAAGCTGCAAATACGTTTTCGTTTTCACCCAATTTCAAGATTTTTTGTTGAGTTGTTATATGAAAACCCATCTTGTCCCATTCGCCATGTTGCCCCGCTTTCCCCAATATCTTATTCCATTTTTTTATGAATATTAATAATAAATTTTTATAAATATTAATTATAAAATACTTTTATGAATATCATTAATAGATAATTTATATGGTTATCAATAATAAATAATTTTTATAAATATTATAAATATATATATATATTTTATGAATGCCTATAAAAAAATACCGCTCTAAAATCTGAATTTTTTATGAATGTTAATAAAAAACTCCAGTCTAATATCGGAGTCTTTTTATGCATATTAATAATAAATACCATTTAAAATCTGAGTCCTTTCATTAAAATATCAGTAATAAATACATTCCTAAAATTTGAATCTTTTCAAGAAATTTAAATAATAAATACCAGTCGTAATCTGGGTTTTTTATAAGTTCATTATTTCTGATGTTGCCAGTCAACTTTTAAGTCATCTATATCCTATATATATAAAAAGTTTCGTTAATATTTTTATGGGAGAAATTTTATATATCTAGAAAGATGTCTTTTACTATTATAGATTTTTCATACCAGTTCAAAACGATCGCATTTCAAAAGTAATCAAAGACATTTCAATATTCATCAATAGTAAAAACATTAAAAAATTTATTATATTGTTTTAATATAATAAAAATATTTGTGTATAATATTCCATTACAAATACCCACACTAAAAAGCTTTTCTTATCGAATATGTCAGTATATGCAAACAAGACTAATTTACCTGCAAATTTGATAGTAATAAAATTAGCAGTATTTCAAATTGAAAATACTCATATTTTCAATTTGAAAAATTAAAGTGATAAATACAGCAGATCATTTTAAATTACACAATAATCGCAGACCCGAAAGAAAATGTGGAAAATTAAGGAATTTATTTTAAAATAAGTGCAAATCAGTACTTTATTCAATAAGCAATTCTTTTAATCATTAGTATTTACTCGATATGCAGTTCATTAGTATTTGTCATCAATTTTACTTTAATTTCAACTTAAATTTTACTTATTACTTTACTATTTAAATTTAAGTATAACTAAAATTTATAGTACTTTTTTTTTAAGAAAAAACGTTTTCTTAAAATTTTAAATTACCTTTTTAGTTAAAGTATTTTTTTTTATAAAAAAAGGTAATTAATAAATCAAAGTCACGAATAATTTATACTTAAAACAAATACTAAGAAGAAAGAGATTTGAGCGTAAGTAGAAGTAATGTTCATATGTTTTTAAAAAATTTCAGTAAAAAAAATCATTTTAGTAATATTTGATTATGATATTATTCAAAATTGTTGAAAATTGGCTTTATGATTCAAAAAAGGTAGACAAGTAAAAAGGATTAAAAATCTTTACAATAGGGCCAAATATGATCAGGCGGGGGGGACAATATATATATATATATATATATATATATATATATATATATATATATATATATATATATATATATATATATATATATATATATATATATATATATATATATATATATATATATATATATATATATATATATATATATATATATATATATATATATATATATATATATATATATATATATATATATATATATATATATATATATAATATATATATATATATATATATATATATATATATATATAGGGGAAAGCAGGGCAACATGGCGAATGGGGCAAGATGGGTTTTCATATAACAACTTAACAAAAATTCTTAAAATTAGTTGAAAACGAAACTGTATTTGCATCTTGTATATTAAAACACCAATTGGTTTTTTGAAATATTATTAACGCAATTTTATAGGCATAAGTATACTTTTTGCGCTTAAAAAAAATTCCTCACTTTCGGTTTCTCATAATGGTTGGTGTCAAGTTTAACTTCTTTAAACGTAGTTTTTTGCAATTTGTGTTTATTTTTTGTTACTTTATTTAGAGATATTGATAGTTTTTAAAATTTTATAAAATTGGAGGTAAAAATAGCATAATAAGTCATCTTGCCCCGGTCACGTGATCAGATGACAAATTTATGAACTTTTTATTTTAATATTTATTTTAAATTGTTATATTTGCAAAATGAAAATTCATGCAGGCAATGAAGGATTTTTATAACATAAACATACTGAGAAAGTATTATTGTTTCACGACTGATAGTTTTGCAATAAAGGCCGTTTTCCACAAGACGAAATATTCGCGCGAAGCAAATTTTTTCGCTATGACGAAACGCTGTTTTACTTTTTTCGCGCTACTTTTTTTTCGTTGTCAACAGTAAAAAATGGCAGCAATAAGTTTACGCTGTATGTTTAACTAAAGACAGTTATTACTTTTTTAGCATACTTTCTACTTTGAAGCATGTGAAAATTTCTTTCCGTGCATAAATAATAACATTTCTGTCTTTATGTAAGGTGTGATATCATTTTGTAAAATAATCATTTAATATAAGGTTTTTTTTACAAGTATAAGAAAATAAATGCTGAACTCTGATATGATCATTTCTATTAAAAACTGTTACTGCAAGAACAAACAGCAGGGTAACTCTATTTAGGGTTTTACAAAAAAAGGTTTATCTTTGTGTGGCCATTTAAAGATAAACTTATTCTTATGAAGTGTAACTTTCGTAATTGACAGTGTCAAAATTTATATTTGTAAACTCTCAATTAAGTTTTATATATTGTCTTGTCATTTTTTTATATAAGTCTTGCTCCTTATTTGATAAATTTACTCATGCTTGCCAATTTTCAGAGTAAGTTCATATAAAATTAATAATAACGCCAGGTTAAGAATTTTGTTTTTTGTTACTTTGAAAACAACATGATTTCGCTTTTTTTACTATTGACATCACGTGATATAAAATTTATAAATTAATTGGTTTTCGCTTTTGGCGATTCGCAAAAAGTCGAAATGAATCCGACTTTTTTTTTCGCTGCAACGAAACGCTGTAGCGAAAAAAAATCCAAAAATGTTTAATCTGCGCATGCTCAACGACGACAAAATTCGCTTCGCGCAAATATTTCGTCTTGTGAAAAACGGCCTTAACTCAGGGCTTTCAAAACGTTCGCCATGTTGCCCCGCTTTCCCCTATATATATATATATATATATATATATATATATATATATATATATATATATATATATATATATATATATATTATATATATATATATATATATATATATATATATATATATATATATATATATATATATATATATATATATATATATATATATATATATATATATATAGTTATGTATATATATATATATATATATATATATATATATATATATATATATACATACATATATATATATATATATATATATATATATATATATATATATATATATATATATATATATATATATATATATATATATATATATATATATACATAACTATATATATATATATATATATATATATATATATATATATATATATATATATATATATATATAGTTATGTATATATATATATATATATATATATATATATATATATATATATATATATATTATATATATATATATATATATATATATATATATTATATATATATATATATGTATATATTATATATATATATATATATATATATATATATATATATATATATATATATATATTCACATTAAAATTTGATTTATTAAAAACATATCAATTGAAGTTATTTCGTATGAGCTTTTTCCTCATATTATCGTACTTTTTCCTTGTATTATCGTATTTCGTATTTTTCCTCGTATTATCATATTTCGTATTAGCTTTTACCTCACCACTTTTTTTATAAAATATTCAAAGTCACATTATTTCAAAATGGGGCAAGTTAGGACAGCTAACTAATGTGGTTTTTTAGAATTGGCTTTGCGAAGAAGGTCGAAAGTAAAAGGTCTTAGCTCCATAATAATCAGTTTAATTTCGTTAAAAGTGTATTTTTTAAATGTATTTCTTAAAACATATATAAATATTCAAATATTTTTATAATTTAAAGTAGAGTTATCTAATATCTTTGTATGTAATATAAATTAAATTATAAAGGTTTGCATTTAGGAAGAAATTTAAGTTTAAATAATGATTAAATTATAATTATAAAAAAAAATTGTTTTCAGTCACTTTTAAATAGGGCTGCTAGTTCGAACATTTTCAAATTCGAACGTTCGAATTTTACGCTAAAATTTTAACGGTCATGTTCGAACATTTTTTGCATAATAGTTCGAACTTTTGAATTTTAAAAAAGATATGCTTTTTTCATTAATTTTTGTAAAAATAGCTGAAATATAAGTAAAAATTATAAGTTTGAACTTTTTTGCTTTTCTTTTTTTCTGTGTTTGTCTCACAATTCTAAAAATATAATCAAAATTACATCACCTGTAGCGCCATTGCATTTAAGGTAGGATCAGTTTTTTTTTATTAAAACAAAACAAAAAAAATCAGCGCTGTTATTTATTTATGCTTATTAATGTTTGAAATTAAAACTATAAAGGGTTTAAAGTTCAAACAGCGTTAGCAAATTTAGAAGATCTGAAATTTAGGAGTATTTTCATTTGTTCCCAAAAGATGTAATAAGCAAATTGTGCCTCAACAAGCACTAATAACAAGATATTTTAAAAATAAACACAAAATAGACGTTCTCAAATGTATAAAATGTATAAAAATAGCATCAATAAAAATTAAATTAATAAACTAATAGTTTAGTTCCTAAAAATGATATATTTGTTAAACCCAGTTGTTTTAAATCAAGGTAATCAGTTTGAGAACAAAATAATAAGAAATAATAAAGATAATTTTGCAAACTAATCTCATTCAAAGATTATTCCAGCTTAGAGAGGTAGACTCAGGGTCGTCCCGAAAGGGGGTGTTTAGCCCTCCTACGAATTATATTAGTCGGCAAATTAGACGCTAGAGTCGGCAAAATGGGATCTATGATTGGCAGTCGGGCGAAAAATTTTTTTTTGGCTATCGTCGGAAAAAACAAATACGTTACTCCCCATTAAAATCTCTTCGGGACGGCCCAACGTAGACTCGATGTTAATAAAAAAAAGCCAAAAATACGGTATTAGAAATTATATTAAAGAATTGACTCTAGCTAATGAACCAAAAATGTTTTATTAAAACATATGATTTCCAAATGTAATTGACAAAGGTAAAATTAGGTATGATCTTGTGATAGGGCTCTCTAGCTCTGGATTGTTTTCATATACAAAAAGAAACTAGTTGAAGTATGATACCTTGCATAGACTTTTTAAAAACAAATAAAAAGTCTTGTATATAAATAAATTAACAGTTTTGTACTTAACTTGTACCCTTTGTTTTCAATTTTAAATAAAAACTATTAAAAAAAGTTCAACTAAGCTCGAACTTTTTTACTAAATAGTTCGAAATTGTTCAAGTTTGAACATTTTTTTAAAAGTTCAAACTGGCAGCCCTACTTTCAAACATAAATTAACGTTTAAATCTATTTATTATTATTTTTGTTCTTATTTTTGTATACCGTTAGAATAATAAGAAACTGTAGAAAAAAGTTAGTTAATAACACTATTCAAATTGCACTACTCAAAAAACTGTATTTTGACCAAATTTTATTGTTTATAAATCACTGTGCAGCTGGTCAGTTACATGAAATATGGATAAATTGGAAAAAATTGGCGTTAAAATTTTTGAAATTAAAACAAACAATTAAAATTTCTAAAGCTAAGCTAACGTTAATTACATCAAACAAAGAAATTAATTTGTTAATGAACTTACTTTTTATTATGATCATGACCTTCTTAAAATAAATGAGAGGTTTTCACCAAGGCCGTCCCGTTAAAATCTTGTCGGGACGGCCCTGGTTTTCACCTTAAAAAAGTGGCTTTCTTTAAGGTTTTTATTAAAGAAAAAACCTTAAACTTTCATCTTTAATTTTATTAATGCTTTTGATTTAACACCCTTCATACATCTGTATTATATTAAAAGGCTCTTTTTTGCCCAACTATAGTTTGTTTTGTATAATTTGTACAATATAGTTTAATTTTGATAAATATTTGCACCCATTAACATTTAGGGTTGTTTTTTAGTTTTTTAATAGTTTACAGAAATGGAAAAAAAAGATATGTTATATAGAATAATCCTTTACAAATTATAGCTTAAATCTTGAAAAAGAGATTTTTGTTTAATAGGAAAATGTTGCTAGGGAACCTTTTTTTTAAATAATGTAAAAAGCATAAATAAACAGTTTTTAATTGCAAT
>NC_061167.1:5951048-5972862 GCF_022113875.1 Hydra vulgaris | reverse complement strand
CACCAAGGCCGTCCCGTTAAAATCTTGTCGGGACGGCCCTGGTTTTCACCTTAAAAAAGTGGCTTTCTTTAAGGTTTTTATTAAAGAAAAAACCTTAAACTTTCATCTTTAATTTTATTAATGCTTTTGATTTAACACCCTTCATACATCTGTATTATATTAAAAGGCTCTTTTTTGCCCAACTATAGTTTGTTTTGTATAATTTGTACAATATAGTTTAATTTTGATAAATATTTGCACCCATTAACATTTAGGGTTGTTTTTTAGTTTTTTAATAGTTTACAGAAATGGAAAAAAAAGATATGTTATATAGAATAATCCTTTACAAATTATAGCTTAAATCTTGAAAAAGAGATTTTTGTTTAATAGGAAAATGTTGCTAGGGAACCTTTTTTTTTAAATAATGTAAAAAGCATAAATAAACAGTTTTTAATTGCAATTTTTGTAACGTCAAGAAATCGACATAAAAGAGCAATATATTCTAAACGGTTCTAGGAAAAATTTCCCCGGAAAAAATTAACCCGAAACAATCTTCCGAAAAAAAATCCTCCCGGAAAATATCCCTCAAAAAAAAAAAAATTATGCTTATTTCTTTATTTATTTTAAATATTTATATAAAATACTTTATTTTTCATCAAATTTCATGTTATGCCTTATTCCTCGAAAGTAACGAATGCGAAACCCTAACCCTAACCCTGACGAACTGCGAACTGGTAAAATGTGAACTTTTTTGCGAACCATTGTAATTAATTTAGCGGTATATTTGAAAGACTTTCAAGCGAAAAAATTATTTAAAAAATAATATATATATATATATATATATATATATATATATATATATATATATATATATATATATATATATATATATATATATATATAATATATATATATATATATATATATATATATATATATGTATATATATATATATATAATATATATATATATATATATATATATATATATATATATATATATATTATATATATATATATATATATATATATATATATATATGTATATATATATATATATTTTTTTTTTTTAATTATTTGATAGAATGCACTCCGTTGCGAGTCAGGCTATAAAATAGTCGATGTAGCAACACTCCGCGCATGTTTTACATTTAAAAAATAAAAATTTTATTTTAAATAAAGCTTTAAAATAGTTAATTAAGAATTGGAGCGTTTTTTTTTATTATTATTTTTATCATAAAGATAATAAATCTTTAAAATATGTTTTGTTTCGCAAAAAAGTTCGCATTTTACCGGTTCGCAGTTTGCCGATAAATAAACAAATATAATTATTTTATTGACAAATTTTAATTGAAAAATATTTTTTTGGGGGGATATTTTCCGGGGGAATTTTTTGTCGGGGGAATTTTTTCCAGGGGATTTTTTCTCGGGGGAGGGATTTTGTTCGAAGGATTATTTTGGGGGGATTTTTTCCGGTGGCAATTTTTCCAGCTACCTTCTAAACCACAAATAGTTTTTAAAATTTTTTGAATAAGTAAAACTACTTTATATCTATTAGAACCTAAATGAAAATTTGTGTAAAAATGTAAAACTCTGTGACATTAATTAATTGATTTTAAGAGGGCCGACGACACTTGGGGGGAGAGGTAGGGGGCACGTATCCCCTACTTTTTTTTCTAAAGGACCTTGTTTTATATATATATATATAAGAAAATTCTACATATCTACAAATAGAAGACTTTTTTTAAAAATTGACGATTGTGCCTCCCCCTCCCCCCCCCCCCCCCCGACTTTAACGCCGACTGTGTCGTCGGCGTTTATATATATATATATATATATATATATATATATATATATATATATATATATATATATATACACATATATATATATATATATATATATATATATATGTATATATATATATATGTATATGTATATATATATATATATATATATATATATATTTATATATATATATATATATATATATATATATATATATATATATATATATATATATATATATATATATACATACATATATATATATATATATATATATATATATATATATATATATATATATATATATATATATATATATATATATATATATACATACATATATATGTATATATATATAATATGTAAAATTCAATAAAAACGGCTGCGTATAAACTTTTTTTAAAAATATATATTTGTTTTTATTTTAATATATTTTTCTCGAAATTTCGCTGATCTATTGTGATCAGCGTCAACAGGTGTAAAAAATAAAAATCGTTACAAAGAAAATTGTTGTAATAAAAATTATTTTATTGAATTCCGTTTTTATTGAATTTTACATATTTTATTATTATCGTATAACAAGAAAATGACTTTATTATTTTGTTGAAAAAAGTCATACTATATGTGACTATTAAAACCAAACTACAGCAAAAACTAAACAAATTATGCACGGTTAATTATCTGAAACGGTTAAAAAAAATTAAAAACCGGAAAACATAATTATATATCGGTTTCATAATTTTGCGATTGCTAAAAAATTATCATTACAATATTTTGAAGGAGGTTAAATTAACTTTTGAGTTAAATAACTTAATTAGAAACTTGAAATATCATACCTTATTTGATTTTGTTATATAGAACTTTATTTAAATTTTTTTTTTTTTTCGTTGGTTTAAAAAATATCAAAATGGTTATTTTAGTTAGAATAAATGGTAATAATTAAACAATAGTTATTGTTTAACTATTACCAGGAGGTAAAATTATATTAATATACACCCCCAGTTTAATTACACTAGACTGTGTATCATTTTAATAACTTCCATTTTAAGTAATAAATAAGGAAAGAAAAGGTTTCAAATATGGAAAATAAAATTCGGACTTCCCTTTTACCATGCACCCTGCCTAACTTGTGTTTTATTAAATTAATTTATTTTTTAAAACGTAATATGGCTGATGGTTAGTTCAAAATGTCGCTTAATTCACAAGTTTATATACCATTATATAGTATGTTAAAGAAAAGCATCATTTCCTTTAAAGTTAGGCGACCAAATATTATATTAACTGTTTAGAATTTTTGACATCACGATATCCTTTCGATACAAGAAAGGAAGACAGAGAGTTATTACAAGTAGAAGCTGTTTACAGTTGCATCGATAAAAACTAGTATTTGTTTCTTGGTTTTCTTTGATAATCAAGAAGAAGATTTTAGACGTATAATTAGACGTATATTTAGAAGTATTTTAGACGTATATTTAGAAGTATAAATTTTAATTAGCCATATTGTTTATCCTTTATGAGAATCATGATAATCGTAATATGAACCACATAAACTTTATGCAGTTCATCAGATACTCATAAAATACTAAATAAACAAGTTTTTCCTTTATGAAAAAGAAAAAAATTATTTATTTTTATTTTAATAAAAATTATTACTGATTTTTCTTTGGATGTTATGGAATGTGAAATTGTGGCATGGATACTTTACAAAAGTTTTTTAAACCTGTGGGTTTCTGTCTCAAAGAATGTCATTAATGGCGCAGCCCCTGCTACTGTTTCTTCTGCTGAAGTTAATAAAAAATGTTGATTTTATTAATGCACTGTGTATAACAAGACATGTTTTTAATATAGCTTTTTTAATTACACGATTGTGCAAGCAAGTAATAATGATACTTTTTATAGTTTAAACCTTATTCAAGCATTAAAAGATTTTGTCTCTAGTTAGAAATATTATTAGTCAACACCTCCAAATATGATTTAAACAAGCCTAAAAATTGCATTTCAAATTATTTTAACTTGGTTATCACTGTTTCTTTGCTAGACTGTCTCGTTACTGAGTTTAACATAATGTTTGATTGATTGATAAAATTTTGAAGTGTTGTAAATCACCAGTGTTTTAATTTCTATTTTCTAATATTTAGTTTCTTCTAAAAACTATTGCAGAAATTTAATATTTTGTTATACTAGTTGGGAAGACCAAATCATATGTTTTAGTTTCTTTTGTTTAACCAAAGGTTTTATTAGGTTTATTTATTATTTCTAAATCAAAGGCTTTATTACGAATTAGACCTGTGGAAGTTTAGTTGAACTTCACTTAACTGCCTAAACTTTAAAAATGAACTTTATTCTGATAATACTGAAACATTACAAGCCTTTTCTTTACTAAGGTACCTAAAAGGTTATAAGAGAATTGTAAGTAGACGTTGCAAAGCAAAATAGTTGATTAAGTCTAAATGGTTTAGTTTAGCTAGTTTATAGATAGTAAACAAGTTTTTAACAAGCTTGTTATAAATACTTATGAGTTGTGTTTTAAATAAAATTCAAATATGATAAAAGTATAACTTGTCTAAGTTGTAATGTAATGTCTAAGCTGCTTTTTGTTAAACAGCTATTTTCATAGCCAGACATCTTTGTTAAAACATTTAGCATTATACAGTTATTGCAATAAGTTTTTCGACTCTAAGTATTTATTAAGTTTATTTATAATTAAAAGTTATTTATAAAGTTATATAAAAAATATTACACAGCAAAACCTTGGAAATCGTTTTCACAAATCTTGTAAAAAATTTTAACATATATATATATTATACATTACGACAACTGAGTATTTTCAAAAAATAATTTTTCTAGTTTGCAAAATCATATTTTGAGCGATATGAATTAAAATATTACATAGTTTTTTTTTTCGGACTTGGCCAAAAAATTTCCTGTAAACGCCCCTGGGCGACTACGCCAAGAATCTTTATTAACTGTTACGGTATCAATCTTATGCTGTACCTGCTTTCTAACAACACCGTAACCAACCAAAAGAAAGTTCAGAGCCGAAATTTTTACTAATCTTTACTATCATTCTATTTACTATCACCTTCCTCACTTTTTCTTTCATTATTTTTACTTTCAGCTATATTATCTTCTTTATTATCAATCTTTTCACCATCTTCTTCACTTGACTATCATTCATCATCTTTTTTGTCATCCTCTTCATTTCCGCTTTTTATATCCTTTTCGTTTACTATTGGTTTTTCTTGATCCATTTTTTTTTTTTTTTTTCTATAGTCCGTACCTCTTTTGTAATAGATTTCGCTTAGATTTGATGTTTCTTCTACCGAGCCAACAAATGTAGTAACTCTAAGTGGTTTGGCTTTACTATTAATGCCCTTTACCATATTTGTTGTCTTTTTTTGAGATAGAATTCTCACTTCTTCTTGCCCTGTGTAAATAACTCTAACGGCATGTCCATTAAATTTTATAAATCTTGGAATTGGTTTTTCTATATTTTCAATAATTGCTACTATAATACCAAAATAATAGAGCCTTTTGTTTTTAGATGTTCTTTTAAAAATTGAATTAATATTTATATGTTTTTTGTATACTTGTTCTTCAAGAACTTTTCCGCCCGAAAAACCACGTTTTTTTAATGGTAATCCAAGGACAAAAATTGTTACTCTTTTGCTGGTATTTCTATTTGGCGTTAAATGGTAGATTCGGTGGTTTACACCATTAATATTTAAACCTTTTTCAAGGAATATTTGTTTACCTATGTCAGTTTTCATGACAGTCTCAACCATGTCAATCATGGAACCAGGGTCAGACTGGCGAGGGAGGTTGGGGGTATTTACCACCCCCCGGCCCCTGCTATGTCTCAAGGTCAGGGCCCCTGCTATGTGATTAAAGGCCGTCTGGTCAGGACCCCTAACTTTGTGGTTAAGGATTTAACGTGGATATCCAAGGGGCGCAAATGAAAAAACCAGACCCCTAAATACCAGTCTGACTCTGTATGAAACCATTACGTATATATAGCTGAAGGGATTTCATTAAAGCTCACTAAAGCACTCAGAAGGTCAGTAGAAATATATTTTTATACATTTTAGAATCACAAGCTTGCCTAATTAATCTAAGAATCAACCAGAGAACTACACTTGACCTTAGCTATTAGGTCAAGAAGAGTTAAACCTACTTTTTTTTCCTGCTTTCAAACAACACCGTAACAAAATAGAAGGTGGTCTGGAGCCGAAAAAAGAGCAGATACTACACTTGATATTAGTCATTAGGCCTTTATGCGAAATCAACTTTACATAACGCGCATTACAGATTTTAAACGTTAGGTTTCTAGCTATACCACCAAAAGCTTTTTCATTTCGTTCTGGTCTTTATATCTTTTTTTTGGAAATGTTTTAGTAATCTCAAACCACCATGTTGGTAGTTTAATAACTACAATTTGTATCTTTAAAATTAATTCAGACCTGACTTTAAATAATATTTAAAAAGAAGGCGTAAATAAATTAAGCTAATATAATTTACTTCCTTCACAGCTAAAGTCAGCTTTTATATATAGTTTTGTAGGTGAGATAACATGTAAGCCGCCATCTTTTATCTTACCTCGTGTCTCTTTGTTATATTAACTATTAAAACTAAAAAAAATTGCTAAAAATAAAACAAAAACTTTCAAGAACCCGATTGTAACTAATATTACTAATATAAACTTAAGCCATTACTTCAAAAACGAGGAGTTAATGCAGTTACTTTTTTATTTGCCTAATATTGCAAAGATTCAATATGTATTAAAAATACAAAAAAATGCAAGAAACGTGTCACCTATAATTTTTATTTATTTGATTAAGTCTGATTCTATTTATAGCCAGTATCATAAATTATTTGATATTTTAATGTTGTAAAATAAACTATTTAAGTTGCGACGGAGATTCATTTAAAATCATGTTTAGTTGAATTATTTATACTTATACTTACACTTGCAATAAAATGTTAAATCTCCATGTTAAAAATTATTTTTAAATTAATGGTCATTTAGCTATGGCTAAACATTTTATACTGTTATTTATGATTCGAGAAACACTACGTGAGTCTAAATAATCTAATATATTTTATAAAAAAATTTTTTTGCTTTAAATAATTTTTAACTTTTGTTTATTTTTTTATTTATTATTTTTTGTAAGTAATAACTAAAAAACCCTAAGTTGAGCTGTCATTTTGAAATATTAATTTTCGCTAGGAGCAGATATTATACCTTGAAATGTAGGTATACTAAAAAAAGAATTTAATAAAGGCAAAAGTATGCATAAAAGGACTAGACCGAGCTGCCAAACCAAAATGAAAATTCAAAAATAATTATGCTAGATCCAAAGTTTTTGCGAAAAAAACAATTATTAGGGACCTTTCATGATTAAGTGGATTTAGAAAAAATTTTGGGCCTCCAAATTTTTTTTTTTTTAAAAGACATAGATTTTAAAAAAGTAATCATAATACCCAGACCTCTTGGTAATATGAGCACTTTTAACTAGTTTAAAAAAAAAAATAATTACATTAAAAAAAACCACCTGACAATAATTGTCAGGTGGGTACAAAAACGTCTATACCGTAATTAGCATATGCACTTCAATGAATCAGGTCGGAACCCTCAAAATAAGAAATAATCTTCGAATATTTGGCAGCCGAATATTTGGTGACACAAATATTGGGTTGACAATACATAACGAACAAACAAAAGTTAAATATTAAAAAAGGTCTATACCGTAAAAACAAAAGTTAAAGATCAAAAGAGGTAAATTGAATGAAAAGATGAAAGGGTTTAAAGATTTTAAATTTATTTTAAAACTATTTTTTTTAGTCGACTAAACTGTTTAGCAGCATGAGAGAATTATGTTAAGATCTTCAAAACTTTCTGTTAGAATTTACAAGCTTCAAAATTTTGTGTAATTTTCAGAAACTAAGAAATCAAATGAATGAATTTTTTTTTTTTAATTCTAAAGCTTGAGTGCTAACAAATTTTTTATTAGAGTCAATAATAAATAACCTTAAAGGGTTTAAAGGGTATAGATTTTTCGTTAAATATTAATAAAAGATACAATATTCTACTATAGAATATAGTAATAAAAGATACATTGATAGTAATAAAAGATACAATATTCTACTATAGATTCTACTATAGTTTGCTTACCATTTAACTAACCATTACTAACATTTGCTAATCAGGATGATGTTCAAGAAAAAAATCAACTTTTCATTTTTCTCATAAAAAGTTAAAAATTAAAGCACTCTAAACTTGTTTGCTTATAGTTCTTTTCTTTTATTTTTTGAAATTAAATTGCTTAAAAACCAGCCATCGCAACTTAATTGGAAACATTTTAACTTTAATGATTTATGAAATAAATATCAGTAAATAATCTTTATGAAAATTTCTTCGAAACATATATTACGGTTTACGATAAAAAGTTTCCAAACGTTACTCAAACATCAAAAACTAAAAACTTAAATAATCATCAGATTACCAAGGGGTTCCAAGATCATAAACTAAAAACTTAAATAATCATCAGATTACCAAGGGGTTCCAAGATCATAAACTAAAAACTTAAATAATTCTCAGATTACCAAGGGGTTCAAAGATAAAAAATTAAACAAAAGTCATATATAAAGTATTTAAAAACAAAAATTCCTGGAAGCAAAAAATATATGTAAATGCTATAA
The DNA here is from genome assembly GCF_022113875.1 of Hydra vulgaris. Classification (NCBI taxonomy): domain Eukaryota; kingdom Metazoa; phylum Cnidaria; class Hydrozoa; order Anthoathecata; family Hydridae; genus Hydra; species Hydra vulgaris. The sequence continues at coordinate 5,964,397 of NC_061167.1, read as the reverse complement.
CAATATATTTGAAAAAGTTTGAAAAAATAACTACCATTAAAAATTTATTATCAAAACTAAAAATGATGTAAAACGCACTTGACAAATACTAAAAGAAATCATTGGAAAACAAAGACCTTGTATGTTTTTTGCTTTGCAATGATATCTTTTAGTATTGGCCAAGTGCGTTAACGTCATTTTAAGCTTCTAGATTCTTAAAATTGATAAAAAAAGTTTTATACAAACTAAAAATTATAACTCATGAGTTCAATAAATATTTTGGCGACAGATCTAATATCATAAATAATTAAATATTGCACCATCTCTATCTTATCTGTATTTTCTAAAATCCTAGAAAGAATTATGTTTAATGGAGTTGATAATTATCTTAATTATAATAACCTACTATACAGCAATCAATTCGGTTTCAAAAATTGTAATTAAACTAAGCGTGCCATTGTTTAATTTGTACGCAACATCTTTAAATCCTATGAAAAATTGCAATATACATTAGGTATTTTTATAGGCCTATCAAAAGCATTTGATACGGTTGACTATTATAATTTAAAACAAACAAAAAAAAAATTGTTTTAAACAATAATGTTTTAACGCGGTTTAAAAGCTGTTTAACAATCGTAAGCAAGTAGTGCATAGTAATAATGGCCATCAAAGTGGCTTCTTAAATATAACTTGTGGTGTTCCACATTGTTCATAATTATTCTTGGACCGCTGCAATTTCTAATATATATTAACGACGTAATCAAAGCCTCTAACCTAATGAGTATTATGCATGTCGATAACACCTATTCCAACCTATTCCAATCCCATCCTGATTTTATAAACTTTTCTCACCTAATAATAATGAACTTAAGTACATTTCTAAATGGTTCAAAAGTAATAAGTTAACGTTAAATACTGACTAAACTAAATGGATTCTTATTCATTCCCCCTATAAAAAACGTTCTCTAACAAATATTATGCTTCAAATTTCTATAGATGAAACTGCAATAAAAGGAGATTTTTTTTAAGATGCCTTGGTGTTTATCTTGATCAGAATATTACTTGGCAAAACCATTCATGTAAACACCATAGCTACTTAAAGTTTTGGCATTTTGTATAAAACCTGACCTTACTGAAACAAAAAAACTTTGCACTGCTCTATTACTCATTTATACACAGTTATTTAAGTAACGCAAATGATGCCTGGAGTAGTACCGAAAAAAGTTAATTACAACGTCTTTATTGCAGTCATATACGTGCGATTTACGTAATTAGTTATGTGGATTGCTCTTCACATTTAAAAGCAATCTTTAATGAAATAAAATTGCATGACGTTTACAAACTTAACGTCTTTATTATTTTATGCTTTGCTTATACGATGAAAAACAATTTATCCCTACCTATTTTTAACGACCTTTTTTTTTATTGAAACTTTCTAATAAGTACTCACTAAGAAATATTGATTTGCTAAATGAACCAATTTGAAGAACAAAATTTAATAAATTTTTTATTACTTATTTTGTACCTTCGTTTAGGATTAGTTTTGTCTTTTTTTGATTTTGATACTTTTGTTCGTTTTTCTGTTTTTTAAAAAAATTAAATGAATTTCATTCTTGCTATGGATGGCATTTTAAATTACTATTCATTTGAAACCTTGATTTATGAGATCTATATTAATATTTAAATAATTAGATTGTTTTTTTTAAATTTATAACAAATTTATAAAATATATTTAAATACGTCTTTTTTGTTTAAGTTTTTTTTATTATTAGGTCCTGCTTTCTGATATTTAATTATTATGGTCATTTTTAAGATTTACATTTTCAGTTTTTATCATTTTTTTATTAGTATTATTTTTTTATTAGTATTTATTTTTTTATTAGTATTTATTTTTTTATTAGTATTATTTTTTTATTAGTATTATTTTTTTATTAGTATTATTTTTTTATTAGTATTATTTTTTTATTAGTATTATTTTTTTATTAGTATTTATTTTTTTATTAGTATTTATTTTTTTATTAGTATTTATTTTTTTATTAGTATTTATTTTTTTATTAGTATTATTTTTTTATTAGTATTATTTTTTTTCCTATTTGCATTTTAAAATTGTAAAAGGTTCTGAAGATAAGATCATTATGATCTTCTTTCAGAAGCCTTGTCTGTTTATCTTTGTAAACAAGGACAAAAATGTTTGTTTGTTCTTGTAAAATATAGTACGCATTTCACGACAAATGTAAACAGAAAAAAAAAGAAAAGAAGATCCATCCTACTGCCATTAATATTAGTAACAATCGAAATAACTTCTTAAGAATGCTTATCGCCAAAAAACTGGATAAAAAAAATACAACCTAAGATCATTAACGGGCTCAACATTTTATATTATTCTATAATATTTTAAAATTTTTTACAGTTTTTTCATATTTGTCAGAAGAAGTAAGATTATAATAACTTACTTCTTCTGACAAAAATGAAAAAACTGTGAAAAATTAGTTTTCAAAAATCTAATAAAAATAAAAGATCAACATAAATGTTTAACGTAAAACAATGACTACATTACAAAATTTAAAAGAAAATCTCGCAATTTTTATAAAATTCCCAAAATTCATAAACATAAACATAAACAATTGTAAAAAAAGATTGAAGAATCTCGTACTTTATTTATTAAGATGGATCCTACAGAAGAACTAAAAGCAAGACCAATTATTGCAGGAATTCACCGACATTACATTAAAGTCAAATTTTTATATCTCTAATTTTATAGAAACAATACTTATATAAAAGATAATTGGGATTTTCAAGAAAAATTCCAAGAAAAATAGATGTAGATAATATTATACTTACATGTGATATTAATAATTTACACTACCATTCTACACAATCTAGGGTAAGGCGCTTTGAAATTCTGGGTTGAAAAACATGGAGATCTTATACTCAGACAATTTAAAACCGCACATCTTTTGTTTTAAAAAAATAAAAGATTCGCGGTTACAATTTCTTTTATTTTGAAAAAAACAACAGTTTTCTCTTCGACAAGCAATAGTTTCACCAAATTTATGACACAGCCATGGGAAAAAATTTTGCACTAGACTATGCATGTCTGTCAATTTCAATTATCTTTCTTAGAAGAAAAATGCTTTTTCAAAAAATCTTACCTAGGTATTTCTTGGATGAGAATGCCTCTCAAGCAGTTTGCAAGATTTATTTATTTAGTTTAGAGAGCACTATATAAAATCCAAACAGTGCGCGTAATTAGTTTGTAAAAAGTTTGAGATAACTCCAAATATCATCATCTTTTACTGCAAGATAAAAATCTATAAATATAACATAATGCTTAACATTTTTTTCTTTTTTTTTTATGTTTTTTTTATTTATTCAAAATAACTATTACAATCAAATAAAAGAAATAAAAAATGCATACAAATAAAAATTACAACTTTTGTTAAATATAAAAAAAAAACGCGGAGACTTGCAGAAGATCTTATGATCTTGTCATCAAAAACCCCTTACAACTGACAATCATTTCGTATTCAAAAACAATTTTGTAATGTATATAAAATAAACAAACGAAGTCTAATAAAGTTTTTAAAATAAATGTTAGAAGTAAAAAATAACGTTTTGCATGAATATATAAAATGCAAAATGAATAATATAAAATGTATAAATCAACATGTTACACAAGCCAGTCAAAACAAAGTTAAGGTGGTACTAAAGCTATTATTAAAATGTTAAATAAAGTATTAAAAAGTTGTTAATTAGAAGTTTTATATATATAAAGCTAAATATAAAAATTTTGAAATAATTTGTCTTTGTCTCGCTTACCCAAATCTAAAAACACATAAAAAGAAAAATACGTAGAATGCAATATCTCAAGATAGGGTCATTTATTTGCTCCAAAACTTTAAAATAACATTGGTTAATAATGATGTAGGAGTTGTACTAGAATCATCTACTGTATGTATATAGTTTAGGAGTAAAGGCAATTTTACCTTATTGAACCAGCTGCGGGTGTCAGGTGGGGGACATATCTGGCATTATTTCATGAGCTATTTTGTATTAGAACTTAATTCTAATACAACTCCTGCATATGAGTATCATGAATACATCCTGAAAATTTCATTGTAATTGCACCATTAGATCTTGAGATATTTACTTCTGCATAGTCGTGTATATTGAAAATATTAAAATGGCAAAAAACATGTTTTAAAAACAATAAACTTTCACAGTCAACTACCAACCACCAATAGAATAAGCTGGTAGTTTTTCTGATTCATTTTCAATGTCTGAGTAACCTTTTCTTATATTTTTAAGGATTTTTCTTTGTTGTATTCCTTTTTTTGATGATTTTCTCCTCATATTTCTGATTCGTTCATTTAATAAATTTTTTATTAAATCTTTTATTTATAAATTGTCCGACAGGAACTTTTGAACGTTCAAAAACTTTGCAAATACCATTAGCACCTTCATTAAACTGTAGCATTGCAGATGAAACTCCAATCTCCAAAACCTTTTTTCCAACAAAAATATTTTTAGGGCATTTTTTCCATATTATAGAATTTAAAGCTTCATTGTTGTTTTGGGTTTGTCCGTGTAAACATTTGGAAAGTTACTCATCACTTGAAAGATCATGAAAAATTGGGAGAAGAACAGCTTTGATTGACAATGGTATATTCAATGTGGGTTTGTATTTGTTTTGATCATTAAATCTATCTGTTTGCCACAAGTACCAACTGTTTTTGGATTGAGGGCAGAATTGATGGCGTTCGATCGGATTACCCATACTACTACCATGAAACAACATGATTTTAATTAATTACTTATATTACTATTATGAAATAACACAGCCCCAACAGATTTCTTTATTGGGTATAATAGTTTATTCTGCCTAATTACCATTCCATAATAATTTTGAATTTTATTTATAACTTTATCTTTCAATCTTCCTGCCCCATTCAATTTTTTTCCATCACTTAGTTTTTTCTTTTCATACTTTGAAGCAAACTGCAGCATCATGCACCTAATTGCTTCTGAACGTGGCCAACACATTTTAATTTTTCGATTGTTATATCTTCTCCATATGTTTTAGAAGACTTGACTTCATTAAAAGACGATGTGTCACCATCACCAATATATGAAGTGTAACGCAAACCATAATTTTTTATTAATCGTGAAAACATTAAAATAGCACCTGCAGCCTCCATAGAACCTGAAGATTTTTTGTGATTTGCTTGGCAGATATGATTTGTTTGCCAGTTCAGGTACCCTGGTTTACTTTTTTTTCCTTTCCACATGGCACAATCAATCAATATATTTTCTGAAATATTTGGTATTACATTTCAAGGTTGCTTACAAATAGTAAAAACTACTAATATTAAGTAAATACCTAATAACAATGAATAAAATAGTTGTAGTAATAATAATAATAAAAATATTTATAATAAAATATTGATAAATAATAATAATAATAATAACAACAATAACAATAAGTAATAATAATAATAATAATAAATAATAATAATAATAGCAATAATAATAATAATAATAATAACAATAATAACATGTTACTTTAAAAATAGTAATATTAATAATAAAGTAATTAATATAAATAATATAGCAATTTAAATAAATTGGTATAACTTTCTATACAGCAATCGCTTATACATACAAAGTTACAGTTACAAACAGTAATAAACTGACAAAACGTAACAACTGACGATGACATAAAAACAACTATTGCTAAAAAAACTATAATGATTTAGTAAATATATTAATCATAGCTCTTATAATATCATAACCAGTGGCGGATTAAGACTTCTTGGGGCCCGGGGCTATTTTTGTTTTTGGAGGCCTTTTTATGGGCCAGAGCCTAAAAATGACTAAAAAAAAAAAAAAAAAACTTTAAAATTTTTGGGGGCCCCTAAATTTGCGGGGGCCGGGACTATAGCCCCCCTTCCTTGATCCGGCACTGATCATAACCAAAATATATTGCAAATAATAAATAAATAAAAATGTAAACAGAAACTAATTAAATAAAATGTAAACAGAAAAACACCCAAAAAATCAAAACAAAACAAAAGATACAACAAACATTAAGAACAAAACAAAAAATTACGTTAAATATTTTTGACAACAAAAAAACAAACAAAAAAACAACAACATAAAATAAAAACTAAAAACAACAACAAATAAAGAAGAAAAATATATAATATTACATGATAGAATAAAACATATATAATAAATAGCTAAAATGAAAATAAAAACTAATAATATATAACTGTATAAAAAATTATATATCACTATTTAATAAAATAAAACAATAAATAACTAACAAAATATATAAAGTAAAACTTAATACGCTGAAAACTAAAGAAAAAAACATTACTACAAGACCGCATAACAGCAAAACTAAAAAATAAATCGTAAATAAAGAATCCTAAGAAATATATGAAATAAACCTAAAGAAATATATAAAAAAATAAAAAAATCTTGATTTGCCAATCTTTTTTCGATGTGAAGAAATAGTTATTATTTTCTTTCTTTTCCATTCATTTTTATTTCATTTATTAGTTGTTGTTTTTTTTAGTTTCTATTTTCATAACTTTTTTACTTATTTCCTTTCAAATATTTCTTTTTCATTTCTTCTTTTAAAACATTTATTCATTCTTCTTTTTTAGTTGATTTTATTTTTCGTTTAATTTATAAATGTTTACATTTTTCTTTTTTCCTCTTTTAAAAAAGTTACTACCATCCGTTAGAAAAAAGCGTCCACCATTTGCGATGTCATTGCATTGTCATTGTCAGATGATGACATCCTTTACAACATTTGGATAAAACTGCTGTGTCTAAATACTTTCCATTTTCTCTTGAGATTAAAGTTATAACACTGTTTATTGACCAACAACCACGCTTTTGCCATGTACCATCAACTGAGACCTGGCAATTTGTAATGCTATTGTTATCAAAAGTATTGGTAGCAAGTAAACTCTTTGTTTCTAAAGCTGCATTGCTCATGCTTTCTGAAGCTGCATCGTTATAAAAAGTATGTAATTTATTATTTATTAATTGATATCCAGGAAATGATAATGGTGTCGGCATGTTCATAATGTTAGCAAATGTACGGATTCCCTGATAACCTTAACCAATCTCACGAAAAGCTATAAACATTTGATAATTAATGCAGCTTACAGCTTTTCCTAAAGTAAGTTTATTTGTTTTCTGTGAGCTTTCAAATTCGAATTTGTGCAATTCAAACATAGAAGATAAGAAAATCCCTTTTTTTTTTGAAATTGTTTGATAAAGTTACTGTTTTTTTTACATTTAGGACAAAAAATAAATTTTACAAGCTCATTCTGAAGAATTGAAAAGTTTATTAAAATGTTATAATCATCGTTGTTACAAATAAACTACTGCATTTTTTCTTTCTAAGTTTTCTTTCACTTGAACAAGGTTTTTCGATTTGCATGGTTTTATCATCAAGCTTGTTGTTTTTTGCGAATCTGTTACCTTTAAACTTCATCTTTTTCTTTGCTTTAAAAGACTTTGGCATTTTTAAAAACCAACTAATATACTTAATAAATGTTTTTATAATTCTAAAAAAAATAAATAAATAAGGAACAGCATCAAACAATCAATTATTGTATTTGTAGTTAGGTGTCTACTTCACTGTAAAATTTGAAACTTGCAGTCGTGATTTAATGAAAATAATGTGATCTTAGCTAATTGATTTAAGACATTTTATCAAAAAAAACTTATTTGTAAGATTCTATGCGACCCCCTGTTTAAAAACATGAATATATAACTAAATTTTTGGGCAAAACCAAATCTTGCTTGGCGTTGCTAAGGCGTTGCTAAGCAATTAAAATTATACCTGGTTTTTATAAAAACCTTATATCTCTTAATACTATTAAAAAAACATATCAAAATTATACATATTTGAAACCAGCATTGAATTCTACATATATTGAAATAAAAATCCCAAAATCGTTTTTTTTAATGATTTTAATGCTTTAGTACCACCTCAACAAAACTAAATTTAAATATACAAGTATGTGATCAAACAAATATTTTAGATATAAGAATTCGTATAAATATTATAAATAAATCTAAGTAGTTAAAATTAAAAATACACAAGTATGTTTTCAGTAGAGAGAATAATATTTTTTAATTTTCTTTTAAATGCAAAGAACTTCCAGTCTTGAGAAAAATCAAAATGTTTCAAAACTATATTGTTCCACAGAAACGCCCCTCGAAAAGAAATACAAGACTTGCCTAAATTTGTTTTAAAAACAGGATGTAGAATGAAATTATCATTTTGTAAATTATACTTATTTTTTTCTTTTGAGGAATATAAATTGTGAAAAGAAACCGGAGCTGTACGATTTTTAAATTTAAATATAAAATACAGTACATTAAATACATTGAGTTGAAAAATAGTTAAAATATTCATTTCAATAAAGAGAGGCTTAGTATGTCCAAAACGGTCTTTAAAATTAATAAAACGTGCAGCATGTTTCTGTTGGCGATGAAGAGGTTCTAATTCACTTTTATTAACACTACCCCAAGCCGCACTCGCATAGTTTACGTGGCAATGAATGAATGAGTGGTATAGTTGAATTAAAATATGTTTATTTAGCATGCTTCTTGCTTTATACAATATACCTATACTTTTCGAAATTTTGCAGGATATGTTTTTGATATGATTTTTCCATGTGAGATTTTCATCAATTGATACCCCTAAAAAGTTTGTACATGTTGTTCTCTTAATTAAAACGTCACATGTAGTTTCTAATAATTTAGATCGAGATGATTGGTCAAATTGAACAAATTGTTTTCTATTGCTTAAATAATTTTTGATTAGCTTAAGAAACTTTCCTGTGATTCCATAATATTTTAGTTTTTTGAAAAGGATTTTATGGTCAATTATATCAAACGCTTTTTATAGGTCAACAAAAACTCCTAAAAGTAAATTTTGACTTTTCAAAGGAATCTGTAATACACTGAGTTATTTGAAGAAAAGCGTGTTCAGTGGAGTTATTTTTCTTAAAACCATATCGATTTTTGTACAGTATATTATTTTTCGACAGATGTTGAAAAATTTTGTTATAAAGAATTCTCTCTAAAATTTTTGAAAAAACAGAGAGAACAGAAATAGGACGGTAACTACCGATATTCAACAATTCTCCTCCTTTAAATATTGGTGTAACTTTCGCTATTTTCAACTGATCAGGAAATATTCTTTGATCAATTGAACATTTAAATACTTTATATAGAACATCTTTTATGGTTTCATATGAGTTAATAACCACATTATTTATTTTATTTGACTTCAGCTTTATTTGACTTCAGCATTTTAAATGCTTATCAAATTCATCAAAGGATAATTTAAAAGAATCTAGACAAGACACTAAAGGAAAATTTCATCTGATTCATTTTAATCTCGCAGTTTCATAATCTGGTTTCGATGATTTTGTGTCGCTTGAAATAAATATCTAGGTTTGGGTAATTTTTTATTTAAGAAAGAAGTTGTTATTTGTTATTAATCAAGAATAAAGATAATACTGTTGTATAGTTATACTATCTCATTTATATTACTTTGTTTGTATAAATATTTAGTTATTTCCATCTGTATGTTTATTTCTGTAATAAAACTTTTTTTGAAAACGGAGCACTAAAATATTTAATTAAATATAAAAATCGTTTTTTCTATATTTTGACCCTACTCACAAGCAGCTTTTAAATTTTAATGAAAATGCAAACATTATCTTTAAACCTTTATGAAAAATTCTTTAAAACATTCACCTCTGTTTACGAGTCTAATTTTCCAATTGTTATACTAACATTAAAAACAAAACACTTTGATATCCCTGAATTACCAAGGAATTCAAAAAATCATCCAAAACTAAACAAAAACTATACGTAAAATATTTAAAAACAAAAACACCAGCTAGCGAAAAAATTTACAAAGATTACAAAAATCTGTTTGAAAAATTCCAAAAAAATTAAAAAAAAAACTTACTATTCAAAATTAATTATTAAAGCTAAAAATGATTCAAACCGTACTTGGCAAATATTGAAAGAAATCACTTGAAAACAAAAACATGCTCAAACTCTTTGCCACAAATGTTTAAAGTCGATATCAAAAGCTTGTATGAACCACAAGTAATAGCTCATGAATTCAATAAATAATTCACTGAAATAGGATTAACTCTGTCAAGTAAAATACCAAAAATCCAAACCTCATTTTATGATTTTTTGATACCTATTGATCAAGATATTTGCTCTGAAGAATTATAGGCCGAACTACCATCAAATGATAGTTTGGTTTTCAAATCTTTCAAAAAGTTCAAAGCACCTGGCGCAGATGAAATTATAGAAAATATTATTACAGATTGGTACAAAAAATAAAAAAAAATTATTTTTAAAATTTTCAGAGCATCTATTCATCTAGGTATTTTTACTTATCGTTTAAAACTTTTCTTATCCCATACTGATATTTAGTAACTCGTTTCAACTACAAACAAAGAACTATTTCACATTTCTAATTGGTTTAAAGCTAATAAATTAAGCTTAAATATTAAAAAAAACAAAATGGATTACTTTTTACTCCTGCGCAAAAAAACGTTTTTTACCTCTTTTTATTTTTGTTTCATCAATATAAATTTGACTTGCCTCAAATTTATAATGATGAAACTATAATAAAAAGAGATACTGTTATAAAATTCTTAAGTGTTTATCTTAATAAGAATATTACTTGGAGAAAAAATATTGATCGCCAAAATTTCTTAAAATATTGGTATATTATAAAAACCTTAAAATTATCTAAACAAAAAACTTAACCCAATTCTATTAGACACAATTAAATAAATTATACAATCATTGCCTGAGGAAGTACAGAAAAAAGTAAATTACAGCATCTTTATCTCTGTCAGAAACATGCAATTGGCGTAGTTAATTAGGCGGATCGCTTTTCATTCAAAATATTTTTTTGATTATATGAAGGTACTAGATGTTTATAAACTTAACATATTTAATGTTTTATGTTTTACTTTTATTTGGAAAAACGATCTTTATTTGATTTTAATAACCTTTTTTTTTAAAACCAATAAATAAATACACATTAAGAAATAGTAGTTTTTTAAATGAACCTTTTTGTAAAACAAAGTTCAATCAATTTTGTATTACCAAATTTTGATCCTTCTATCACTCTTCCTAATTATAAAACTAAATTTAAAAAAATTCATTCTCTGTAGGGAAAACATTCTACTAAAAATGTAAAATGTATTTGTTAAATCTGTATGTATGTATATATATATATATATATATATATATATATATATATATATATATATATATATATATATATATATATATATATATATATATATATATATATATATATATATATATATATGTATATATATATATATATATATATATATATATATATATATATATATATATATATATATATATATATATATATACATACATACATACAGATTTAACAAATATGTAAATATTTGTTAAATCTGTATGTATGTATATATCTGTATGTATGTATATATACCTATATATATATATATATATATATATATATATATATATATATATATATATATATATATATATATATATATATATATATATATATATATATATTATATATATATATATATACATATATATATATATATATATATATATATATATATATATATATATATATATATATATATATATATATATATATATATATATATATATATATATATATATATATATATATATATATATATATATATATATATATATATATATATATATATATATAGGTAGATAGATAGATAGATAGATAGATATAGATATAGATATAGATATATAGATATGTACATATATAGAAAAAAATTATAAAGCATAACTATAATAATTTATAATTGAAATAGTTTTTACCTATCCGCTCCATTATAATCACTAAAAGAATATGAAATCAATAAAAATCTTTTTATCATTTTTTAAAAAAGTTTTTTTTGCGTTCATGCTAAAGTTAAAAATCCCAAGTATAATCTTAATTCCTTTTTTTTTTTTGCTTTATGCAGAATATCAACTTTGATAGACTGTAACAGATATAGGTACAAATATATTTATAAAGTATAAAATATTTGTATCTATATCTTAATAAAGTATAAAATATTTGTATCTATATAAAATATTTGTATCTGTATCTATAAAGACACAGATATATTTAAAAAGTATAGAAGATACAGATATATTTAAAAAGTATAAAACAGTTTTATAATTTTGAAAAATATTATTTTTACTTTCTTCTTGTTCTAAATATAAAAAAAACTAAATGACGAATTATAATCCTTATAACTAACTTATTAGCTCTTACACCTTTGAATGCTTTCTTTTCTAAATATAAAGAAATGTGAACACAAAAATGATATACATATTTTATAATCTTCCTTCAATTTTATTTTTCTCACCTTCTTAAGTTTTTATCTGCTTTTGATATCTATCACAAGTTAGAATTACTCCATAGAGACGTTTTTTCTTAAAATAAATATAAAATATAGCGCAATATAAAAAAAAAACGTTTTAAAGCAAAAGTTAACTTCATTTTTATCTAAGAAATGGTTTCTGTTTTTATAAGTTAGGTTCAAAGTATTTTTAAAGCTTTTAATGATAGATTTAAAGCTGTTAATGTTCCTGCAATCTATTATGTAACTGCTCGGTTGTATTAATTTGTTGACGATGTGATAAATAGAAAATTGAGGTAATTGATCAACAACCAAAGTTGTTAAATATCCTAAAAAACTCATTAATAATTAAAACTAAAAAAAGGTTAATAAATGTTGTAACAGTGTAACCCAGTGAGCACGCATACCTTTTTAAAGTTTTGTAGCAATGTTGCGAGTTACGTTGGCACAACATCGTTGTTTTTATATCATTTTGGTACAAATGCGACGTTAGCCAAGTGTTATATTTTACAACAATTCAACGTTTTATTTTTCAGGTGAGACAACAATCTATTTTTGGTGGATCAACGTTGCTTTTAAGGTTTATCGGAATTAGATTTTGTTCAGGGGTGTGGAGACGTAAAAAAAAAGTAACGACTCCGACTTCGACTGCCCTGATTATATTATTTTCCTTTGAAATGAACAATGAATAATGGCAATGAACTTGTCATATTGATTTTCGATTTCATTGAAGCTTCTTGAATTAGTAACTAGCTTACGTGACTCATTCCATAAGAGTACAATCCTGTTGGAAAAGAAATCAAATATCGCTAAGTTTCTTTTGAATTTTCTCAAAAGTTTTACCTTAAAGCCTCTAACATTTAAATAGCAACCACGTTAATATTAGTTATTTTT